>ML782370.1:17455-28775 GCA_009831015.1 Picea engelmannii | reverse complement strand
TATGGAATCCATCCTATTTCTAGGGAGGTTAGCACCTACCATTGGGTTGTGAACTGTAGGAGAACAAGGGGGAGATGGAGTTTTGACAGGTACAACTACAACTTGGATTTTTGGAGAAAGAGGAAGCATGGAGAGGTTTAAATTTTCAAAGGAAGAGGTTGAGTCTTTGAGGAATATGGTATAGGGTCCAAGGAAAAAGAGGCTTCCTCCTCTTTAGTCACAACAACTTTGATAGGAGGAGGAGTAGGAAGGCCTAAATAAGGAGAATATTCTAAGCTCTCTAGTCTAAACCACTTTAAAACATCAAGATAGGCAAGGGTTTCAAAAATTTCTTCTTTCAATTTGGGGCTAAAAGAAGAGTATTCAACGGTAAAATTTTCAAAATCCAAACTTCTAGAAACTTCAACAGAAGGTAAAAGAGGAGAATTGGATATAACTACTGGAGTTTTAAAAGTAGGATCATGTAAATGACCAGAAGTAACTGGTACAATAGTTGAAAAGCCTTTTTGATAAGTATTTCCTTTTTTGATAATCCTCTCTGGGTCAGTTTCAGGTGTTTCCATAGGTAGATGTGGAGTAGACCTCGTGTGTCTACCTTTGGGAGCCACAACTGAAACAGTGGAGTCGTCAGGTGCAAGCTGCAATATTCAATGTACTAATTTCTGATGCACCTATTAGTAATGCTTTGTCGTTCAAGCCCAGGGAAATGTATTCAATTCGTTCCCTAACAATGGTGCCAAGAATGTTAGCATTGAGAATCACCTTCATATTGCAAGAGGATAAGCCCAATACCCATCAAAAGGTTTGCGAATGTAAATTAATGATTAAAGGTCCAAGGGACAAAACTCAACATAAAAATGTTTTAACACATAAATCTGGGCTAGCATGCATAAGAAAATGAGGTCTTGATTAAATTCAGTCAGTGGTTTAAGGGTAAAGGTGAATAGAAGGAATACTTAGTGAGGAAGGTGGGTAGGTCTACTATAAGCATCAAGCTTTCAAGCAACTAAGTGAAGAAAAACTCACTCACAAGAACATTCTTGGACTTCAAGTTTAAAACACTGAAAAACATTCATAGCAACATTATAATCAAACATCCATTATAAAAAAACCACAACATCTCACATGGATCATCCAATCATGATCATTTTAGAATAAGAGGAAACAAGATGATGAAAGGAAACTCACTTCTATTAATGAAAATGTCTCAAGTCTCATACATAACTAGAGAACAACTCTGTTTAGTCAAAATATTACAAAAAGGGAGCTTTGCTCAACCATTCGAACCCCAACATATCATTCATATGATGTATTTATAATAAAAAATATTAGGCAACAACTAGAGGTGCGATTTGGCCTTCCTATCATAGAATTCTCCACAAAAAACTACAGGTCTAACATCTGTACCAACAGATTTAACAAACTGCTAAAATCAAGGAGCCATGTTGGAAACCACCCTAACAAAAATTAAATGATATGTCTTGCTGCTTGGGTGCATCCTTCTCTAGTGCCATGTGTCCTTCATGATCGTATGCTGATCTCCAGCTACCACCTGGTGATATTTGGTTCCCTCCAAATCATCAAAGTTAAGAAGAAGTCATGAATTCAAAACCTTTGATTGTAATGGCTAGTTCGTAGCGCCATTCCGTAGCCAAGTCCTTAGCGCATTCGGTAGAAAATTATGTAGTGCCCTCCTATAAAATGCTCTGCAGATTCTGTAGCGCCCCTTTGAAAATCTGATATGAATGGTCCATAGCACCCCTTGTAAACTGCTGTGGAGATTCCGTAGCGCCCTTCCTGTGCTTGGCTAGGTGATTCCCTAGCACCTTTGGTAGCACAATCACATAAAAATATATGTAGATGATTCTATAGCACTAGGCGCGATGAAATCTCTGTGTTTTTTTGTGTGATGCAACAACTCTTCAAAAAAACAAAACAAATCTTAGCTAATGGACTAGGAGCCTGTAGATGCCTGTATAGGTGAAAATATCATACTTCCTTGAACACTTCAATCTTGCAAAAGCAATCACCCTAAAAAATGGATCTGTCATACCCTCCATCTACTTTCTCAATCTAGCACTCCTCGTTGCAAGAGAACTTCCCTTTGTCCATAGAAACATCTCTTTCTTTTGAAGGGGCACTCTTCTCTATTGCAGGTTCATTTCTTTCTATTGCAACTTGTACTAGAACATTTAAGTTCCTCTGGGCTAGATCATTCTTGAAGGGCTGCAATTCTTCTTTGAGCTTTCTGTTTTGGGACTGAATGCTTCTGTTTTGCCTGTACAAAGTCTTAAGTTGCTTATGGAGAGGCAAGAATCTTCTTACTGTAAACCTTGGGAAATCAAGGGTTTCATTGTACATGTCCATGAGCTCCTTCATCTTTCTTCTCTTAGTCAAACTTTCTGCCTTCAAACATGCAACTTGTTTTCTAGCATCCCTGATTTGTCTTATCAATCTCTTGAAAGTGGGATTGTCAGGGGGAGTGCTGATGTTTATAATCTCAATAGGCTTCTTAGTGGCTTCACCTTTACCTTTATCTTTCTACTGAACAGAGGATTTGGTGATAACCTCAATAGGCTTCTCAGTGGCTTCACCTTTACCTTTAACTTTATTTGGGACTGAAGCCTTGGGTATGAATTCTACTTCAATAGCTTCCTTATGGGATGATGATCTAGTGAAAGGCCTCTTGAATCTAGTCTTAGATGCTGGAAAAGGTGAAGGGAAATGGAATTTCCTCCCCTTCTTGGTTGTGGTTTTGGTTGATGAAGGAACTTATTCCAATTCAGGTGCAGGAGGAGGTGAAAATTCTCTTTGTGGGGAGTGATGAACCTCCCTCTCTTCTTCTTCAATTTCCTTAGGGGTTTCTTTTTCTTGGGTAGTAGGCTTGCTTTTTATCTTCTTACTTGTTCCTGTTGGGGAAACACTACTAGATGGAAAAGGGCTCTGCATCCTAGATTGAGGGGTAGAGGCTATATCTAGCTTCATATTGACATAGACAATGAATTGTTCCCAAGAAATGTTTCTTTTCTTCAACTCTTCCATAACAAGCATCTTGATCAACCCAGAGTGGAAAAAACTAGTTTCCACTGCCTTGGACTTGGCTTGGACTCTATCAAACATCTTTCCCATACTTCTTAACAGACAAAAATGGATATTCATTAAATCCTTACCAGTGAAATGTAGCAAGAGTCTAATTTGATATTGGTATATCATGTTAAATCTGCCCTCACATGTAAAATATCTTTGGATAATCTTCAACATTTTATCAAAACCCTCAATTAGGTGGCTCCTAGGAACTCCCTCAGACAAATTGTCTTTTTGATAGTATGGCTTGAGGAAATCCTTGCAAAGGATGCATTGAGGATCATGGATTTGAACCAGCTCTCTGTTGAACATAATATCCTAACTGAGAGGGGGGGGGGTTGAATCAATTAGGTAAAATTTCTTTCTTTTCTTTAAAAAATATTACTCAATGAACACAGATTATGCCTTTTACTATATGTCTTGCTACAAATCATTCAAATCAATTAATATGCACTCACATAAATAGTCAATGAAACATAGATTTTCACGAGGAAACCCAAAAGGAAAAAAACCTCTTCTTCTTATGAATGAAAGGAAAGCTCCAACTTTTCTTTACACTCTTATTTTATTTGAGATACAACCCAGATGAGGCTGTTACCTCTGTTTCTTCAACACCTACTAAATGGAAGCTACAACTCCCAGATGTACAAGCACCAACTTGTACAAGAGACTTTTACAGTCTCCCCTTGCTCCTCCCTACCACCCTAGAATCCTTCTTTGTCACTAAGAACCTGCAAACCAACTCTTTATCTTCTTTGTCTAAGATTAAGCATTCAAATCCTCTCTATTTATATATTCATATCATAATTCATTCTTGACCAAACCACTTAGATTTTTCAATCTATGCATATGTCTTCTCTCCTTAATCTTTTCTCTATCTTCATCATTTCTTCTCATTGTCCCTGTATTATTTTATTTCAGTTAATCTTGATTTACAGAAATGAATTTTAATTTTCTCCTCTGTGTTTTTTTTTTTAGAGCTACGACTCTACCATTATTCCCCCGCTATCACACACAATTTCACTCATATTTACCCTGTACATTCAAAGCGGACACTAGAATCTTTAGGCTTCGAAGATTCAGTTACAATAACTGAATAACTACCTTACATTGATCATCATTGGCCAAGGCATCAAGAAGAACAATATCCACACGATCAGTTTAAATATTTAATCAGTACTGTTCGATGAACACACTTTATTTTTGACTTTTCAGCATAGAATAACCCTCGAGCGCTTCGACAAGACACTTGTGCTAAACCATATTCCCATTGACTGTGACCATAGGCTAATCGAAATGTGTTTCACATTTCACATTTTGGCAATCCTGTGTTGAAGGGTCTTGACACTCCAAGTTGTGATTCCTGAAATGGAGCGTAGCTTCGTGCTAGCTCTTCCCTCTCACATGACCATCGGCGATAACCACTGTCTACGCCAAAAATACATTTCGCATTTCAACATTTCTTCGTTTCACATTTCGGCATTTTGCATTTCGACATTTTGGCATTCCGCATTTCAGCATTTCGGCATTTTGGCATTCCTGTGATGAAGTGTTTCGACACTCCAAGTCGTGATCCCCGATATCCTCTTTTCTTTGATTGACGACACATGACCTTTCGTGATCAGACAATCCTAATCTCATCGGGACTTTGCGTTTCACGATTTCGCGTATCGCGATATCGGAGGTTGGAGCACCTCCTTTCTTTGACTTTCTAGTCAACGAAAAGATGATCCATGACCACGTGTCCTGCTCGAAGATGGACGGTCCTCCTACTTTCGGGATTTTATAAGCCCGATTCACCTTGCACTTTAAAGAATGTGTAGGTGCTCCTGGATTTGACTATGGTCGGGCCCCGCGCTCGGATCTAATGTCCGAGATCCGTTCTCTTCTACTGCGCTCTCCTTCCTTTCTGAATTCCCGAGTTTTGAAGGAACTCTCAGCTAACCACAGTGCAATTTTTCTCTCGCTATTATGGATTTAAGTTTGACATTAATGAAAAAACCAAGCCCTGTGAAAACTGACCAACACTCTCACCAGTGTTGGGTATCTCAGTGGATGCTTCAATAGTGGCCTCAGATACCTCCAAATAAAGGTTTCCTACCTTGGTCTTAATTCCATCAAAGTTTAAGGAAAACTGGCTTGCTACTTCAGGGTGTCCCCTCTTCATGTTATGACAAAAAGAGAGGCAACCAACCGTTTTCAAAACCTCCCTCATCATAGGATCAACATCAAACAAGTGTATGTCAGAAGGCTCAATGCTTACCACACTCCCTCCCTTGTGAGACTTCTTCTTTTGAGGTGTATCCATGGATAGAAATAGGGGATCAAAGACTGTAATGCTATGAGAGGTAAAGAAACCAAACAAAGGAATAGGTTTTTGAGTTTTGAAGGTGATCCTTAATTGGTCATTCAGGGCTTTCCTCCAACTCACTTCTGGATTACAAGAGACTGGTCTGATGGTTTAAAATGAGAAAAATATACTTTGAGAAATGATATGAAGGGAGACTGCACTGTTCGGGTTTTAGACTATCATTAATCCACCATACAAGGTCCTCAAAGCTTTAAAAAAGTAGGGGCTCCTAACTCCTCACTGCAAGTAGACTTGTGAGATGAAATTACAACATGACACAGTGAAAAAGGGGAGCTGATTGCTAGATATGTGAGCGTCAAAGATAGTAAAGGTTTGACAGGGAATTTACAGCGCTGGAATAGGGGATCCATAGCACAATCTAGCAATGGTTTCAACAATGCAATATGGGAAATTGTGAGCCAAAATGATAACTGAGTGTTCAAAATCTGAAGTAAAAGGTCTGATTTTGATTGGAGGGAAAATTCAGCATGAAAATGGCTATGGAGTGTGTGGAAGAAGAGGTAGAGAGGCTGGTTGGTGAGAGAAGTTGTAGCTTGCAGTGCCGGGTGCTACCAAAAGATAAGATAGAGATATCTTAATGATATTCAATGCAGAAGAAATGGCTCATGAAGTACCTGGATGTTATAGTTGATAAATGGAATACCTGCAGAAATCCTGGAGTTGTTACATACACCTCAACCTCCAATTCACCTTGAACAGTTAATCCCGTAGTGCAATTTCCATCTCTGTCTAGAATAGTGGTTTCAACAACGCCAAGCTTAGGAGGAAGATTTCAAATTGGTGCGCTATGAAAACTCCTAGTGAGTTGGCAACACCCTTTTCAAAGTTTGATTTGAATCCTTAATGGGCATAGGGACAGAGTGGAAAGGATCAAGTGTATGAGTGGATGGAGTGACTTGTTAGGTTGGTAGAGTCATGGGGTCGATAGTGCTAGATGTCAAGTCAAGTGATGAGTCCAAGACATAAACCACAAAATGAACCTAGGCTATAAACCATAGGTGTGGGCCAATAATGTGAACCAAAACCCAAGCCTTTATTTATTTAGACCAACCTAAGCATATCACAAAGGGAAAAATAAAACAAACTTAAAAAACTAAAGGGTAAAAATTAAAACCTAAGGGAAAAAAGGATCCATGGCAACTTCATGTGATAACATTGGCTCCACAGGGGATGACATGCTCCCTGTGAGCTTCCAAGAACAAGCAACTTCAGCGTCTTATCCTAGGGCTATGGGGTCACTTATTCAAACAAAAATAAAAATAAAAAGTGATATTTATAATGAATGGAAATCCAATCATGGCTTACGCAAAATATTTTTTCAGAAAGTGCCCATTGACAGGGCCACCAAAATCTTTAGAATCCTCCAAGTTCTGCAATTTATAAGTGTTATTTGAAAATACCTTAGAAATATTGAAAGGACCAATCCACAAGGCTTTGAATTTACCTTGTTTTCCTTTGTCTTTCTTGGGTGCATCTCACTTGAGCACTAGATCTCCCAACTGGAAATATTCTTTGCTTTCGTTCTTGTCAAAGGCTTGCTTGATCTTTTGTTGATGGTCATGTGCTTTGTCAAGTAGCTTCTCCCTAGTCTATTGTACATATACCAACTCTTGTATCCTCCTAACCATATCATCAAGTTCTCCTTGGTAGTCCTAGAGGAATTTTTCCACAGGCAAGGCAGGTTGAGTAGGACATATAGCTTCAAACCCATATACAAGATGAAAAGGGGAAACACCAAGTGACCTCTTTGTTGTAACTCTATCATCCCATAAGGAAAATTTCATCTTTGAGTCCCATGCTTTCTTGTTGTCTTCTAACAATTTATTGATGATCTTTATGAGGCTCTTGTTAGAGGAATATGCCAAACCATTTCCTTGGGGGTAGTAAGGAGTAGAACGGACTAATTTAATCCCATACTATTCACATAACTTGTTCAATGGTTCAACTTTGAAGGAGACAACATTGTCAGTAACAATCCTTCTTGGACAACCAAATCTTGACATGATATCCTTAAGAAAACTAATGATTACCTCGTGGGAGCAATTCCTTGTAGGAATGGCTTCTATCCACTTGGTGAAGTAATCAATGGCAGTCAAAATCCAACTATGCTGTCCACTTGAAGCTGGATGGATTTCCCCAATGAAGTCAAGACCCCACTATTGAAAAGGTTCAGAGACCATCACATGCTTCAAAGGAAAAGATTTGAGCTGCTGCTTTCCATAGAACTTTTGGCATTTGATACAAGCTCTAATATTTGAAAAAACATCAGTTAAAAGGTTAGGACAAAAATACCCATCTCTGAAGATCTTATAGGCTGTGGTTCTCCAAAAATGATGCCCCCCACATAAGCTGTCATGAAAGTAAGTCATGGCCTTTTGGGCCATTTTTGGATCTAGACATCTCAAAAGAACTCCTAGAGGATCCCTCCAATACAAGACATGATCAATGAGACAATATATGATTGATTTAAGCTTCAAACCTCTCACTTTGTTCTTGTCCAAACCATCAGGAGGTTGTAACTTCTGTAGAAAATATATGATGTCTTTATACCAAGTGCATTCTTCCAAATTTGGGCTGATATGAGAGATTTTATCAACAAAACCAGCTTGCTAATTTTATGAGTTTATGTGCATGAAATTAACCCCTAAATATTTTCAATTTGATTCACCCAACAAGATGGCTAAACCTTGGCCTTTCACTAATTTAGTGGGCTTCATTTCAAGGTCAAATTCCAGAATTTTAGCAATCCATTTACTCCTCTTCCCATCTATGTCAGGCTGGATAAGTATCTCTTTCACCGAGGCTGAAGGGACATATGCAACAATATTTGAATGTAGAAAATATACTCTGAAAGCCTTGAGGGCTTTGAAAAAAGCATAAGTCTTCTTTTCTAGGATATCATATCTCATTTCTGCATCCCTCAATGCTCTACTAAAAAAGGAAATAGGCTTCTCTAAACCCTCTCTATTTTTCTGCAGCAAAACATCAGTCAATGTGTCAAATGAGGCAAAGGAAAATATCAGAAACTTCTTGGAATAGTCAGGGATGATGAGCACATGTTCTTCAGTCAAGGCCTTTTTAATCTGATCTGTCACATACCCACTACCTAAATCGGATTTTTCTGGTCTTCTGTCGGACTAGGACCCCTAATTATCCATGGAGGCCCAGCGTAAGCTGGCTCTTTCTCTCTCCTTCTCTGTTCCCATGTGATCGCGGGTCATGTTCACGGTTCAGATTGAATGCAGTGCCTATTTGTATTTCACGCCTCGGTGCTACAGTAGTGTCTAAACATTCGACTCTGCAACTGCCAAACCCCGACAGGGCTAGCGACCGACCAATGGGGATGAATCCCTACAGGGTCAGCAAATGGCCAATAGGAACAAATCTCAACAGAGGTAGAGAACCGCCAATGAGAACAGGCCCCATCGCGCAGTTAAGTGGAATACATGTGGCGAAAAGGGAAACTTGACACGGTAGTCGACATGACAGGATGGGGGCCCCACTTCACACGCCACACTATTTCGGACCCCCCCCCCCAATTAAAGGTAGAATGGCAAGGGGGGTCCGGAATCCACTTGAGTGTCGTTGATCATGATGAGTTAATCTTGACCGTTTGAGAGTTGCGTGTCCAATTCCAGACCCCCCCCCATTAAAGGCAGAATGGCAAGGGGGATCCAGAATGAATCCTCAGCCGTAGCTTCTTGGAATAGTCAGGGATGATGAGCACATGTGCTTCAATCAAGGCCGTTTTAATCTGATCTGTCACATACCCACTACCTAAATCGGATTTTTCTGGTCCTCTGTCGGACCAGGACCCCTAATTATCCATGGAGGCCCAGCGTAAGCTAGTTCTTTATCTCTCCTTCTCCGTTCCCATGTGATCGCGGGTCATGTTCACGGTTCAGATTGAATGCAGTGCCTATTTGTATTTCGCGCCTCGGTGCTACAGTAGTGTCTAAACATTCGACTTTGCAACTGCCGAACCCTGACAGGGATAGCGACCGACCAATGGGGATGAATCCGTACAGGGTCAGAAAATTGCCAATAGGAACAAATCTCAACAGGGGTAGAGAACCGCCAGTGAGAACAGGCCCCGTCGCGCGGTTAAGTGGAATACAGGTGGTGAAAAGGGAAACTCGACACGGTATTCAACATGACAGGAGGGNAGATCTGAGCGGGTGGACTCTGGCCATCCATATCTGCTCGCTACTTACCTTTATGCGCATTCACACCCCAACATAAAGCTGGCATCTCTACCTCACATTGGACGGTCATCCTAGACCCAGGATCCTCCGAAAGGATCCTGACCATTCGTCAGAGCCTGACCACATGCTAACATCTCAAGGTTTATAAGTCTGGACTTCAGGGTTTGAGAGCACGGGGTAACATGTCCCTTCGGTATCCCGAATGTCGAAACGCCGAAGTGTTGAACAAACCTCAATCGAAGATTAGCCCCTTGGGTTAAGCTTTGGTCGATATGACCTCTTCCCATATGACCACAACCTCTCTTCCATCGGGATTTATCAAGGCGAGAGCTCGACCTATTGTCAACAGGACTCCCAGATCCCAGATTCCTGATTTATCGAAACGGGTAATCTCTTGACACGTCACCTCCTTAAATCGGATGGCCCACAACCGCTCCGGGGTTTCCACCTTGGAGAGTCTCGATCCCTTGTCACCAGGAATCCCGATTTCTCGATCCCCGATTTCCCGTAATGGGAGATCTTACGACAAGTGGCCTCCATCAATCGGATGACTTAGGTCTATCCTGGGATTTACACAATGGAAAGTCCTGATCTCTTGTCAATAGGACTCCCGATCCCACAATTCCTGATTTCCTGTAATGGGAGATCTTACGACACGTGGCCTCCGTCAATCGAACGGCTTAGACCTATCCTGAGATTTCCACAATGGAAAGGCATGATCTCTTGTCAACAGGAATCCCGATTCTGTGATCCCCAATTTCCCATAATGGGAGATCTCACGACGTGTGGCCTTCGTTAATCGAACAACCTAGATCTATTCTGGGGTTTTTCGCCCTTATACACTGGAGTCTTAACCCTCGGGTAACTCCTGACAGATCCAACGGCTGTCGGGTTTTTCAACCGAGATTTGACGGCTCATAATGGTTCTTACCCATGCCTTCTTCCACGACTCCCTAGGCGTGGAAAAGATCCATGGTCTAGATACTCTCATGAACCTTGGGGATCTACGGTTCTAAACTCTTCGCTACCCACGAAGACACAGGAAAACAAAGTAGTAAGGCATTTAACGCCCTACTTTCTCCTACCAATATAACGGTCATGAGTGACCACAGATTTCCCGACAGGATCTCATCCGTTGATTCGTTACTTCATCCTTAAGCTGTCATCTTGGTTTTCAAGAGGATCATTCCTCCTTATGCAGGGTTACTAAGGCATTACGCCTTCACAACCGCCTTCCCGGTTCTTGATGGGCTTTTCAAGGAAGGTATTTCTATGGGGAGATTTACTCAGGGTACTACCTGAGGTATGTAAGGATGTCGTCCTCCCGAGAACCAGATGTGAAGTCTGAATTTGATCAGTACGCACACAAATAATGAATTCATGAAGAAATAAATCATACGTAGTCTTTCCATATAAATATACAGTTACTAGTACTGATCAAAACACCATACAGTCATTCTTATAATGAAATCATTCACAGTTTCATAACTTATGAGCATAATTATCAGAATAAGCACATATATATTTATCAAGATGCCAGAGGAAAAACACTTATCAGAGATAACACCAGGGTCAAGCAACTGCTGAGAGGGGTGCTCGTTTCCACCCAACCATAGGCTTAGCGACTCCCAATGGATTTACCACTAGCCACCCCCGAGCT
>ML782370.1:0-14573 GCA_009831015.1 Picea engelmannii | reverse complement strand
GGGACATCCCTTTCGGCAATACTTTCTCATTTGCAGGGCTGATATTTATCTCACCGAGACCAATTTTCGGATCCCTTGAAGGGTTATCCTTTTTCCTCCTTTGCTCACACATTCTAAGGTTTTATGGTAACAGTCCAATTTGGATTTATGGGTGGACAACCAGTCCATACCAATCAACAGATCGTATGATCCCAGGGGTAATACGTTAAGGGTTTCTTGGGTGGGGAATTCACCCAACATTAACTGGCAGGCTGGTATGGCCTCTACCACCTTTCTCTTAGTGCCAGTGGCTAACTGTACCAACCATGGCTTGGTTTGTTTTTGTGGCTATAGATTACACTTATCCACAGTCTTAGGGGCTATATAACTCAAATTTGAACCAGGTTCAATTAAAACAAACACTAGATGGTTGAAAATCATACCTTCTATTTCCACCACTGAAGCTTGGTGGTCAGCTTGGTTATTATCCAAGGCTGCATAAATCTGCGGCACACTTCTTGCCACATCATTGACCGTGGTAGCTTCCTGAAGGTTATAAACTTTTCGACTGTTCTATTTTCGGTGTGGAAAGTCTCTCAAGAGATGCTCTTCTTCGCAACCCCAACATTTTAGAGGTTCTTTCTTTGGGTTATTAGTCTTTACTGGTATAAGTCCAGAATTTTTATTTCCGTCTGATGATGGAAAGTTCTGCTGGAGTACACTCCAGGTTGGAAAGTTCATTCTGGGGTTCTTCTTGTAGTTTTTAAATCCTAAGGATTTGATCCCCTTTTTCTGAAATTTCGAACCACTCTTCTGTCTCCAGTCTCCACGAGACTCTGCTTGATGTCCATATTGTTCATGACAATAAGTTGCCTTTCGTATAGTGTCTTCTAAGGTCTTTGGCTCGTCAAATTCAATTCGGTTCCGATATTCCTTGGGTATCCCATTGATGAAGCGTTGCGCCTTCGCCTTCTTTGCTTTAATGTAGGGTACATATCTCAATAAATTGAGGAATTTGTTGACATATTCTTCTATAGTAAGTGTCCCATTTTGAGTTCATAAAACTCTTTAGCCTTCTGGTCGAAATATCTTTCTGAAAAATACTTCTTTCGGAAGTACTTCTCGAACCGTTTCCAAGACAGGTCCTCCTCGCGGACCCCTTTCATGCTCTTAATATCTTCCCACCAGATGGAAGCTTTTCTGTTCAGATTGAAGGTGGCCACTCAAGCCTTTAAATTCTCTGAAAAATCATGGACTCTGAAATATTTCTTCAGTCCATGTAGCCAAGCCTCGGCTTCCTCTCCCTTCTTTATGTCACCGTCAAAGGAGGGAGGTTTGGCCTTTCTGAATTCCTCAAATTTATGACTCTTGGAAGTTTTTTTCTTCTTTTGTTTTCTTCGAGAATAGGAACTGGTCCTGCTGCTGGAAGAGCCTTCTGAATCGCTAGCTTCCTTCTCAGTGGAATCGTCTGGCACGAGTCCTTTACCTCTGGGGTGTACCTTTCTTGAGGTGCTCCTCTCAGTATGGCCACTGATATGACCATGTTTCTGCACTTCGGGTTCATGCTGCATTTGTTGCTGTAGGTCGGATAAGCTCTGCAGTAACACTGCATTAATTTCAGTTTGCTTTTCTTGTTCTTTCATCATCCTTTCATTGTCGGCCTTTCAACTTTGCAACTCAACCATGAGACTCCTCACAGTCTCGACTAGGTCTGGAGGGGTTCCTATCACTCTTCTTTCGTCAGACTCTTCATCTCTATTGTGGGAGCCTTCTCCCATCTCTTGGTGGGTCACCATTCTCGGCGTCTGTAAATTCCCGCGGCTGATCGTCTGCTTAGGTGAAAAGACAAACGTTGATTGTTAGTCAAGAGTTAGGTATATTTTTATAATCTGCGCATAATTTAAAATTCTTTCACATGCATACACAGTCGGGTTCTTGTTTCCAAGTTTTCAATCCTCGACAAGAGAGTTACATTAGGGGGTTGCTCTTCATAGGAGTACTTCGAATGAAGCTTATGCGCAACTCGTACATGAGCCCAATCAGGCCGAGTGTTGTAACCATGCTCTCATACCACTTTGTCACATACCCACTACCTAAATCAGATTTTTCTGGTCTTCTGCCGGACCAGGACCCCTAATTATCCATGGAGGCCCAACGTAAGTTGGCTCTTTCTCTCTCCTTCTCCGTTCCCATGTGATCACGGGTCATGTTCATGGTTCAGATTGAACGTAGTGCCTATTTGTATTTTTCACTTTGACGCTACAGTAGTGTCTAAACATTCGACTCTACAACCGCTGAACCCCGACAGGGCTAGCGACTGACCAATGGGGACGAATCCCTACAGGGTCAGCAAATGGCCAATAAAAACAAATCTCAACAAGGGTAGAGAACTGCTAGTGAGAACATGCCCCATCATGCGGTTAAGTGGAATACAGGTGGCGAAAAGGGAAACTCGACACGGTAGTCGACATGACAGGAGGGGTCCCCACTTCACACACCACACTATTCTAGACCCCCCCCCATTAAAGGCAGAATGTAAAGGGGGGTCTGGAATCCACTTGAGTGTCGTTGATCATGATGAGTTAATCTCGACCGTTCGATAGTTGCGTGTCCAATTCCGGACCCCCCCCCCATTAAAGGCATAATGGCAAGGGGGCTCCGGAATGAATCCTCAGTCGTAGATATGAGAGGGTGGACTCTGGCCATCCATATATGCTCGCTACTTACCTTTATGCGCATTCACACCCCAACGTAAAGCTGGCATCTCTACCTCACATCGGACGATCATCCCAGACCCAAGATCCTCCGAAAGGATCCTGACCATTCGTCAGAGCCTAACCACATGCTAACATATTGAGGTTTATAAGTCTGGACTTCGAGGTTTGAGAGCACGGGGTAACACGTCCCTTCGGTATCCCGAATGCCGAAATGCTGAAGTGTTGAACGAAACTCAATCGAAGATTAGCCCCTTGGGTTAAGCATTGGTCGATATGACCTCTTCCCATATGACCACAACCTCTCTTCCGTCAGGATTTATCAAGGCGAGAGCCTGACCTATTTTCAACAGGACTCCCAAATCCCCGATTCCCGATTTCTCGAAATGGATAATCTCTCGACACGTCACCTCCTTAAATCAAATGGCCCACAACCGCTCTGGGGTTTCCACCTTGGAGAGTCTTGATCCCTTGTCACCAGGAATCCCGATTTCGCGATCCCCGATTTCCTGTAATGGGATATCTTACGACACGTGGCCTCCGTCAATCGGACGACTTAGGTCTATCCCAGGATTTCCACAATGGAAAGTCCCGATCTCTTGTCAACAGGACTCCCGATCCCGCGATTCTCGATTTCCCGTAATGGGAGATCTTACGAAACGTGGCCTTCGTGAATCGAACGGCTTATACCTATCCTGGGATTTCCACAATGGAAATGCCCGATCTCTTGTCAACAGGAATCCCGATTCCGCGATCCCCGATTTCCCGTAATGGGAGATCTCACGACGCGTGGCCTCCGTTAATCAAACGGCCTAGATCTATTACGGGGTTTTTCTCCCTTATACACTGGAGTCTTAACCCTCGGGTAACTCCTGATAGATCCAACAGCTGTCGGGTTTTTCAGCCGAGATCTGACGGCTCATAATGGTTCTTACCCATGCCTTCTTCCACGACTCCCTGGGTGTGGAAAAGATCCACGGTCCAAATACTCTCATGAACCTTGGGGATCTACAGTCCTAAACGCTTCGCTACCCACGAAGACACAGGAAAACAAAGTAGTAAGGCATTTAACGCCCTACTTTCTCCTACCAATCTAACGGTCATGAGTGACCACAGATTTCCCGACGGGATCTCATCCGTCAATTCGTTACTTCATCCTTAAGCTATCATCTCGGTTTTCAAGAGGATCGTTCCTCCTTATGCAGGGTTACTAAGGCCTTACGCCTTCACAACCGCCTTCCCGGTTCTTGATGGGATTTTCAAGGAAGGTATTTCTATGGGGAGATTTACTCAGGGTACTACTTGAGGTATGTAAGGATGTTGTCCTCCCGAGAACCAGACGTGAAGTCTGAATTTGATTAGTACGCACACAAATAATGAATTCATGAAGACATAAATCATACGTAGTCTTTCCATATAAATATACAGCTACTAGTACTGATCAAAACACCATACAATCATTCTTATAATGAAATCATTCACAGTTTCACAACTTATGAGCATATTTATCAGAATAAGCACATATATATTTATCAATATGCCAGAGGCAAAACACTTATCAGAGATAACACCAGGGTCAAGCAACTACTGAGAGGTGTGCTCATTTCCACCCAACCGTAGGCTTAGTGACTCCCAGCGGATTTACCACTAGCCACCCCCGAGCTGAGACCACGATGCTGTGAGACTGCATCTCCGTTTTCCAGTGACCAGGAGCGAAGGTTGCAATCCTTCCTCTCTGCTATCACTCACTCTGCATAATGCCAGAGTTCTCCCCTCGTGTCTACCCCCGCAATCGCTTCTACCCCACGCCTTATCCTCTTGCGAGGTTGCGTGTGGCGCGATTACCCTCGCGCTGATCAGGCCTGACGGTTCTACAGATGGGAGGTTCACCTCCCATCCCTCATTAAACCATCTACCTACCAGCCTGCGAGACATTTAATCAGGGCCAGTGAGTCGCTTTTGGTTCTTTGGGCCAGTGGAGTCCAAATATGGTATTAATTCTCGGTGGAAGTTAATGCCACCTTTTCAGGTGCCTTCCACCTACATCGTGGTCTCTTTTCTGCACGTCCCCTCTCAGCAGTCCTGCAATAAATTCAAAATGTTATTCACATTCATTGACCTTTTCCTCAAGGTCCATTTACATCACATATTCACATTTATGAGTTCTCCATAGTGCTTGGCCAGTCCAGTTATATTTACAAGTAGGGGGAAACAGGGTGTTACATGATCAAAGCATTCTCAAGCTTCATTAGTCCATTTCACCTCATTTCCTTTCCAACGCATGGCTGTAATGTACTTCACTAATTCAACAAAGTTAGAGATGAACCATCTTAGAAAATTGATTTTCCCCAAGAAAGACTGAACTTATTTCTTGGATCTAGGAAAATATAAGGTCTAAATGGAATCTACTCTATTTGGATCAATTATTACCCCTTATGTTGATACAATGTGTCCCGATAACTTACCTTCCTTCATAGCTAACACATACTTCTTAGGATTGAGAGAGGGACCAAACTTTCTGCACTTCAGGAAGACCTTTTTCAAATGATGATAATGCTCTTTATCAGGTTTTGAGAACATTGTAATGTCATCTAGATAGATGACTACAAAATTGTCCTTCTCCCCAATGAAGACAATGTCCATTGCTCGCTGAAAGGTCGCTCCTTCATTCATCAATTCAAAGGGAAATTTAGCATACATGAATGTGCCCTAAGGAGTAGTGAAGCCTGTCTTCTCTCTATCTTCAGGCAAGACAAAGATCTGATTGTAGCCAAAAAATCCATCAATAATAGACATCCTAGATGAACCAGTGAATCTCTGCAAAATGTGCTCCATCCTTGGCAAGGGGTAATTATCTTTCTTGGAGCTTCTATTCAAATTCCTGAAATCAACACATAGTCTAATTTCCCCTTTTTTCTTCCTCACAGGGACCAAGTTTTCCACCCACTCAGAGTATCTCAAAGGAATGATGATTTTGGCATCCAACAACTTCTTCACTTATTTTTCCATAATAGGCAACAACATGGGATTTATCTGTCTGAGTTTCTCCGAAAAATCTTATTCTCCTCTTTCAAAGGGATCTTATGTTCAATGGTGTTTGTATCATATGTTCTTAAATCTTCATATTTCCAGGCAAACACATCAATAAACTCCTTTAAAATATTAACATACTCAGCCCTTTGTTCCTTTGACAAGATGCTAGACAATTTAACATACTTTGTATCCTCCTCTATACCTAAATTGCATTTAGTCACATCAACATTTTCATTTGAACCTTTAACCTTTACAACAACATCATTTCTTTCAAAAAATCTCTCCAATGGGATTAGTCCTTTTGGGATATGGTTACTAGGCAACTGAAAAATATGATTGTCAACAATTTTGTTTAGAAAAATATCAACATGAGGGATTTTTTCAGTATCATGATCTTTATCGATATGTAAAGTAGAAACCTCATCCACATTCTTAATAAATATTTTTATCTCAAGATCATCCTCAAAAACCTTCCAATGTTTGACATTGTCAGGTATAGAAGGTCTATACTTCACTTCCACATCATATTTGAGTTTAGAGGGAAAAGGAACTTTGAAATTACTTGTTGAGACAACCAAGGAATATGCCATAGTGTTCTCTTCTCTTGGAACAAATGAGATTTTAAAAGCTAAGAAGAAACTATCAACAAGATCCCAAAATTTATTTCTGTAAGTCCTTAACCTGGGGTTGTTTAGCTTGATATAGATTTTTGACTTGGTGAACAATTAATTAAACATATCCAAACACTTCTATCTCTTCAATCCTCATGTCTTTATCAACCCTCAAACCCAAAACAAGAGACTCATACTCTGCCACATTATTTGTAGTTTCAAATTCAAGCTTGTAGGACAAATATATGATCGCTTGGGTAGGGGAAATAAAGACTACCCCAGCACCAACACCTTCCTTAGAAGATTTCCCATCAAAAAACATATTCCAAACATAGGTATTAGAAGGAGGATCTTCACAAGGGGTGATGGACTATTTTCTGATTTCAATAGGTGGTTGAGGAGCATCCGTGAGCTGTAATATGCTACATCCTAAATCAATATCAAGTGAAAAAATAAGGTAGTTGGTAGGAGTTTCTTCATCACTGATGATATAGGCTAGTTGTGCCTCCCTATATAGCCTTCTATGTTCTCCCCCAAACACAATAATGGTGGCATATGAAAGGTCCATCTATAAATTTCCCCCTCGTATTTTGATCCAAGATCTTGACAAGAGCATCCCAAACTTAGGGGGGACATCAGCCACCACAATATCCACGAACACAGTTTTCATTGGCAATTGGCATAGGGTAACAACCAGATATTTAATAACCCCAAGACACTTCACCTTCCTGGAATCAAATGAGTATAGGTCATGGTAGATTTTTGTAATTTCCAACACAAGCTCATCCATGACAGTTTTAGGCATCAAGTTATGAGATTCCCTTGAGTCCATAAAGCAGTTGTGAAATAATTTATCATGAATATTTAATTATGTGTAGAAAGGAGGGGAAGAGTCATCCCTATCCTCTACCAAATGTCCCATGATGACTACTGGCTTTTCATCTTGTAGGTTTATTGAATTAGTGGAATTAGATGAAGGCTCAGGCTATAACATTTTGGAAAGATATCTTTTGAACTCCTCATTCTTGATCAGCTCCAAAAAAGGTATAGGGATTTTGATTTTTTGAATCTCACTTTCAAAGCTAAAGGAGGATGGACATTTCAAAATCTCTTTAATTTCTGGGGCATGACTCTTAACCAATGCTTGAGGGATTTGTGCATCTTTTCCTTTGTTGCTTGATGCCACAGTCTTAGCAAAATTTTCTATTTTAGTGGGATTATAAGAAGTGTTAGTCTTTCCCTCTTTATTTTTTGACCTTAGATTGTACTTATTTGAATTGCCATTGGTTTTTTCCTCTTTACTCAATTCATTTAATTGGATATCCATGAGAGACTCTTCATACGTAGATTGGGTTAAATGAGGAGATGAAGAGGTGTCACCAAGACAATGAATTTCAATATCAATTTCTTCATCCTCTCCTTCTTCATCAACAACAAGGTTATTTTCGAGAGGGGCTTGGACCTTTTGATCATCCCTATCCCTATTCCTTTGATCTCTTTGGAGGACCCGAGGGGCATTATTTGGTCTTCTGAAATTACCTCTATTATCAACATTCTGTGTATTCCTATAGCTCTATTTTCCTTCAAGTTTCAACTTCTCCATTTCAACAGAAAGTGATTTTACCAATTTTGTTAATTCATTAGCTTGAGGGTGGGCATCAGAGGAATTATAAGTTGAAGCTTCAACCTTACAATTTTTTCTGTCTCTATCAAATTTTCCCCTAAGTTTGTCAACTACCAATATATTATATTCTACTTCTAAGGCTACATCTTGCATATGAGCTAAAGAGGTATATCTTCTTTCTCTCAAAATGAGGCAAAACTCAGGGTCAAAATCACTGGCATAGGTAATCTTGGCAGAGGTTTCTGTAGGCTTTATTTCAGTGAGAATCTTGTTGTACATTTTATTAAATCTTTTTGAGAAGTTTGAAACAAATTCCCCCTCTTTCCTCTTAAGTGACCCAAATCCTATAATATAATAAAGAAAATAATTTTTAATCCCCCCAATGCCTCAAGAAAGAATCATACAAAGCTTCAATATCAACAATGGATCTAGGAGTCAAACCCCTAAAACATTTCCTAGCCTCACCATCAAGGCTCTGTACAACATTTTCAATGTTAAGGTTATCTGCATAACTATAAAAGGATACAATATGTTCTTATGTAGTTATGTCTTCTTCCCCTGTGAATTTGGGCATGTACTTAAGGTAGTATCTAGATGTGAGAGCATTCGTAGGCTAAGGTAAAACAAGAGGGGCAATGTTTTCCTAGTTTTCGGGTCCTAAACTTCTAGGGTCGTCTTGACGCCCTAAACAAGGTTTGTAGGGATCTTCATAGTCAAACTGCAGACAAGGTCAAATTTTGGCAACACAATGTTTATTCCTCATATATACCTTTCCAACGGGCTATCGTGCACCTAAAACAAAGATCGTATGAAAAAGTTATGACCCCAGGATGTTGACATACTAACTTACCCCAACAGGGCCCACATGACTTTTGGCGCTTCATCTCCCAGGGTTAGGTTTTTGGATGTGCAAGGTTTTTTCATTCATGTTTATTGTAAAAAGGATTTTAGAGCCTCATTGTAATCATCGTATTGCGAATGATCATAGCCATCACATCGCTTCTCAGAGATAAGCTGCCACCATTCTAGCAATCTTTTTTCAGTTTACATTTTTTAGTTTCATCATATTTCTTATTTAATAGAAGTCAAGTTTTATTGTATATATGTTATTGTTCACTGTGGCTCTGTTTTAATATTATAAATATGTGTTTTCATTTCGTTCCTCTCATAAATCTAGATCAGAGGTCCTCCCCCACTGTTTCGAATAAGTCTTTTAAAAAATACACATTCCAATCATCCGGCTAAGGGATTTTGTCCCTCTTAAAAGTACCAATGACTGCTTGCAATTCAAAAATCATATTTCACCGAACAAATTCCTATTATCATATTCTTCTACCAATCAAGGGTAACAAGCTAGAACCTTTAACATGTCTCCAACATTTGTGTGCCTGGGTTCTTTAAAAATATGAGTGAAATGATCAAATCCCAATATTTCTAGCTGTGTAAATCGATGAAATTTAGAGCCGTTGGGATCCCGGATCTACCGAATAGAGTTGTAGTTCCAACTATAGTTAAAAAAGTTGTGAAAATACTTAGAATTTTGGTTCCCTACTGAGAGCCAAAGGGATCAACTCTTCTGCCTTAACTTTTTTTCTTGTTCTAACAACAACTCATAGTTTTGCCCCTCCAATGACCTACACTTCTCCACTTCCTCTTATAGACTAGAAACAAACTACAATTTATCATAAATTGCCTCCAAATCCTTTTCAATATGATAGAGACTCTGGTCATTAACTTTTCTTCTATCTTTTTCCTAGCCCAACACCACCATTTTGAGATTCCAGAGAGAGGACACAAATTGAGAATTGGCGGGCTCACTAGAATCAACGTTGAAATGAACCCAATTTTCCTTGTCTGGAACCATGAACTCTTCAATATCAACCCAATTTGAGTTATATTTAAAAGGAGAACCTAGTTTATCCAACCTCTTGTACATTTCAAAGAATACAATAAAATGATTAGAGAATCTTGTATTTCCTACCCACAAACAAACATGGATCCCTTCTTACATGAGGCTATAATGAATTAAAAGATGATCCAAACATTTTGCCTCCCTATCTGGTTCACTTCTATTGTTGCACCAGGTAGGCTTGTAGATGACAAGATCGACATCCAAAAGGCTTTCCATTTCAAATTTGTATAAAAATAAATTATCCATGGAGTATGATCTAGCATTCTGGCCCCACACTTCGAATCTGTTTAAAGTAAGGTTCATATCTCCACCTATATTCAAGGAATTAGAGAGAATGTTGTTAACATCAAGTAAGCGATTCCAAAGATCTTCACGATCCAAACAAGGGCCATATAAATTTAGTAGAGGAAAAGAATGATCTAACTCTTTAAAGAAAATATCAGTGAACAATCCAGAGGAAACAACAAATCAATTGAAATTTTTTCACTTAGATTTGAAGCCAATAATGAGACCTTTTGAATCTCCTATGGCATCAATACCCAAAAAGGACCAACCAGGCAAAATTTTACAAAAATATTCGATTATGGGGGCATATTCCCCCATAGTATCTTGAATGAAAACAACATCTAGCTTCTCCATAACAACAACGTGCTTGAGGGATATTTTCTTGGCCCTACCCCCCAAGGCCTCTAATATGGGTCAATAAAATATTCACGAGGAAGGAAAATAAGGGGTGCATCATGCTATAAGAACCCCATAAATCAATTTTTGATGACCCCGAGACACCTCCTTGGAAGCCTATTCCTAGGCATGCCAAAGGGTCAATTTGCGTCTTTCCCCTGAGTTCCTATTTTCCTTAAATAAATCCATCCCCAATCCACCCACATGATGAACACTTTGACCATGAAGGAAAATATTATAGGGGTCTCTTCTCAAAATAGTGGAAGAGGAACCTAACCTACATTGAGTAGATTGACCCATTACCTCAGGAAGAGGCCCCACAGACCAATAATCCCCTACCAAGGATGAATCTAAGACCAACCCCATAGAGACTTGGATTGGATTCATAGAGTTTACCCATCCTTCTACCTCTTTGATTAAATTCTCACCTATAAAATTCAAATCTTTGACAGTAGGGAAACAATTATTGTTCAAAGGAGAAAGGAAAAAGGGAGACTTACCCGAAAGATGAATTGAGGATGTCCAATCCTTCCATATAGATTCCAACTGAGCGCACTTCTATTAATAAAGGTCAATCTCTGGAACAAACAAACTTTCTTGTATAGGATCACTCGACCCCAAAGGAACAATTTTCTCTATTGGAAGACAAACTTTCTCCTTCAAGATTGTCTCTACATATTTCTTTGATGAGGCCTAGGTACCATATTCTTTAGGGATTTGATTTTCCATTCCAGAAGACACCTCTTTAATATTTTTATCTGGGAATTACTATTAGAAGACCCCAACACCAATGACGCCTCCTAACAAGCCTTAGGAGAAAAAACAAGGAATTTAAGACTATAACCCTTCACCACATGACCTAATTCATGACATCTAGCACAATGAAATGACATATTGATGTAATCAAGAATCCTAGTAAGACTTATATCCCCATATAGAAGATCCATTGATTCGAATAAGCCATTACGCGGATCCAATTCTACTAGGATCTGAGCTACAAAACGAAATCCACATGACTTATAATATTCATCAACTACTATAAATTTACCTAACACTTCCCCAATGGCGTGGAAAACATTGTCATTCCAAACTCCAAAGGAAGGTTTGAAATTTTTATCCAAGTAGGGAAACTATTTTGGATTTCCTCTTTAGCATTAAATAGAGTATGCCATGGCTTGGCATGGAGGAGGCGCCACCCCATGTACCATTGACTGGCTAGGATTTCAAAGAATTAACTTTTTTATTAAATATGAAGCCTATCCATCCATAAGATAAGATATGGAAAATTGGAGCATACACCAACATTGACACCCAACAATCCTCCATCCACACTTTCACACTAGTTACAAAGGGCCGCCTACCATAAAACCTCCTGAGTAGTTCCAACCCTTCAAACTACGCTATATGTGAAACTTTCAAGTTTGCACCAACAACCAACAAGACACCTCCTCTCTTGGACTTAATCATTTTTCTTTTCTTACCTCCCACACTTGCATGGACAAAGTTTGTCTCTTCTCCTAGGTTCTTCTCCTCAACCTGTCTGCTACTAGAATGACCGGAGATCGAATCAACCTCATATTTCTTGGGACTCCTTTAGGTCCCTCAAAGAAATTTCCTTTTGTGGTAACAACACTTTGGACCCCTGCATGCGAATGATTAATGGGCTTAGGATAAAATGAAGAAGAAGGAACCCAAATCCCAACATACTGTCTTGCATTCAACTTTGGTTTTACTTCCAAACACAAAGAATTGAAATTCATGGATTGGGATGCTAGATCCAACAAATTTAGAAAATCCCCATATTGATAACAACAAAGTACTGACCTCTGATAGGTGATTAAATTCAAAAGTAAATTTTGTATAACTAAAGATCTGCTCCTCTAAAACCATTTCCTATGAGTAATCAACTAGAGGACAACAATTATCCATCATCCATGCAAATCCATAATGGCCGCCAGCTTTGGTTTACGCCTAGACAATCAAAACCCTATCTCTGCCATTATTTTCTTCCACTCACCAGTCTCCAAATCCTTTCCCCTAACGACATCTATTATATGGGAGCTTGGAGGTATTTGTGTGATTTTCCATTATGTCCAACATAGAGTTTGAAGATATCACAAATCCCATGCACCAGTTTATTCTATATCCATACATGTTGGCATATCCCTCTCTTTGTAAAATTAAAGAAGAATAGTATAATTGTTATTAGAGGATCGTAATGAAGGATGTTAGAGCGGTGTTGGAAATTGGATGCCCTTAATTAGAGTAGGTACCCTTGGAGAATGGGACCAACATAACACTCTTCAACTACAACCGTTATTGTATGGAAATATTATTGGTAATTTTCTTGGAATTATGAAGACATCAAACAAAACCATCCTTACATGCCTATTAGAGAACATGGATAGGATAATTTTGGAGTTAGGATTGCATTGCAAACAAAGACGTTATAATCAATTATGACCAAAGTTTACATAGACCAAATTTCATTTCCATAGAGGATCCATGTTGGTGAGACTGTAAGTTTTAAACCTTTTACATTAATGCAATGCACACATAAATTCTTAAAACAGAAAATAAAACAATTGCAATCACACATATACACAGATATATAATCTAAAAACCCAACTGGGAAAACCGACAACCTGTTTTAGAGTTGCACCTCTAATTCTTTTTTCCTGTCTTCATTGTTTACAATACAATATATATAGGATCCCATGTCATCCAAAAAAAACCCTAACACATTAACCTTGGATTAGATCTCAACCATAGTTCCTTAACTGAAATTACATTACCATGGACCACAAAATTGTAGAAAATTTCTCCTAAAACTAGGCAAATACTTAGCCAAACACTAATTTCAACCTCCAATAAAACTTCAACAATAATGTATGCCAAACCAAAAAATTCAAATTTGTTTTTATGAGAAGAAATACAAATGACTAATATTTGAAACAACATCAGAAATAAAATGAACAATAGACAACATATTAACACATTTGACACAAGGATTTTCTGGGCAATGCCCCTAGAAAACCCCGAAGGGAAAACCATCCAAGGAGAGATTCTTCTTATTGAGCTTACAGGAAAATTTATAAGTTTACAACAACAATCTATTCAACATTAAAAACAATTATACTTATCTCAAATACACAATCCCAACTTCTAGAAATCCGTGCCAAAACAACACCTCAATTTATGTGCAGCAAGAACAATCAACCAGTAAGGTACGACCAACCCATTAACTGTTGTAACACCCTTGAAATATATGCCCAAATTCTATCCTTTTTGGTATGAACAATACCTATTTATCCCTAATAAATGCCTGAAAATCCGTGCAACTGTGTCTCAATATCAACACTCAAAATGCCTAGATTTATGTGCCAAAGTACTATGTACAAGTTGTCTTTAATGGATGTACAATTTGCTTTAAATGCCATATTGTACGAATTGTTTAAATGGTTGAATATTTCCTTGGGATGCATGCCAATCTATTTGTTGTAACTCTTTTCCTCTCAGATCAATCTTCCTTGGAAAATGCACCCTTCACTTTCCCTCTCTTTCCCTCCTTGAAAAATGCTCCTCCCTTCTCCTCTAGTGCTGCTTTTATGCATTGTTTAATGTGTCACTGCCCAAACCTTAGATATCAAGGGATGAGATTTGATATTTCTCCACAATATCAATGGACATGACTTAATATTCCATTGAGGTCATCACTTAAGTGACCCAAACACTATAAAGTCACGTTTACCCATTAAATAAATACCCCACTTAACTTTATAAAGTCAAGTCACTAGAGAGAGAAATATGTTGGTCACTTCTGCATGCTAGGCACTGCCAATGCAGAAGTACCTCCAAGATACAAAAACTAACACTCCCTCTTAGAAAGGGAGGTACTTCTGGTACCTCCACTAGAATCTGTCTCCAACTCCATCATCTCATCTGCTGTTGTAGCTTCTCCCTCTGAACTAGAAGCCTCTGATCCATATGAACTGGAAGCCACTGCCACTACCTATGCT
>ML782369.1:307751-345746 GCA_009831015.1 Picea engelmannii | reverse complement strand
TGAGAGTATTAGGAGATGTGTTAGGCTAGAGCGCACTGATCTATCCGGAGATTAGATCAATCCATTCACTTAAGGTGCCTCAACAAGAGGATTAGGGTTTCTGCAATTGCTCCTGCTAGTAACCCTAGCGACAGTGTCTTGGAAGCTACTTCTGCTAGTAACCCTAGCGGCAGTTCCTCAACAAGCTCAATATCCTAGTGGCTATGTTTCCTTCTAGCATTTAGACTGAATGAAGGAGGTGTGGGCCCATAACCTGTTAGAATATGAAAGATTGTGTGCTCGTTTTACCATTAACAATACCCTTGTCACCCAACCATAGGCCAAAGCCACCCTCTGAGCACCTTAACCTTGACAGAGAATCATTCTGAAAGAAAACCCTAGGCTAGATAGCCAAACAAAAGGTAGTGCACCTTTCCCCAAGGATAGCGCACCAACAAGAGTTGATCAGATAGTCCAAACCCTATCCAAGAGATAGTCCAAGCCAAAACATAATTGCTAGCTGCACTAGCTGCACCAGCTGCACCAGCAGCTCTCCTCCAAACCTGCGCACAAGACTGCAACTGCACTGCGCAGAACTGGCTCTCTACAACTGTTGATATGTGTCAAATGAAAGACGGGCGCCATGTATTTATAGTGGTTCTGGCAAACTTACTGGGGTTGACTTCTCCTTCTGGGTACCTGTCTGTTCAGTATATATTAATTCTTCTGGCCGACTTCTTCTCTTGGAGGATAATAACCTAATATATATTATCTTCTTGAGTCGACAAGTCTTCTAGGGTTATTAGCCAACTCATTAGGGTTTCTCTTGCTTCCCGGAGTCTTCTATTCTCGTCAGGTTCACACGTGGAGGTAAATACCTCTCGCAGCTACCGTAATATCAATAGTCACATCATGCTTCCCCAAGTTGGAAACATGTGTGGGGCTTCTACCTAAGCAATAAAAACAGTGCCCACACATGCTCCTCCCTAGTTGGCATTTTGTTGTTAGTCATTCTTTCACGGGTCCCATTAGTTTTTTATGAGGGAAATTTTATTGTCCTCGGGATCGCTGGGCGGGCATCTAGAAGGTTAATGGTTTGGATTTTATATTTTTCCAACCACAAGCCTTTGGGCCTTTAGCCCCTTGTTCCCATAAAGTGAGGGACAACCCTGTTGAGGAAAATGTATGAATTACCTTACTCAATCATTTTCGAATCTTGCGTGGCTAGGACAAGATAGTCGGGAATGTCACCCGGGGTTTTATAGCCTCAAAATATTATCCTAATCCACAAGTATTAATTACTAGGATTGAGGCTGATTTATTAATGAAAAAAATGTTGCAATATAAAATAAAATTCATAAAAGTTTTTGTAATATACACAGATTTTATGATGAAGGAAATATGGAGATCAAAAAGCAAAAAGTAACCAAGTCATAAATACACACATATGAGACGGAATAACAATCTGATTTTATTTCATTCTGAGATATCAAAAGTGTTTTCTCTTTACAAAACCCCTGTGAGGGCATGGACCAAAGTCTTATTTAGAGATCCCCGATGAACACCATACAAAAAGACACTGACAATCAAGTAAAACTGAAATTTATAATCTAGATCAAATTGCCATAAACTGCTTACATTTCGACTCTGCGAGATATCTTTTATCAGTTATGAAACTTAATTCACAAACAGACAAGAATACACAGACTATCAAGAATGTATCAACACCTCTAAAACAAGCGTCTGAAAAGTTTGGTTCAGTCTTGAACCTTGCTGTCTACAATAAGACCCTGCTGTCAAAAAGAAAATTAGGCTTTGAATAAAATCATGAATGAATGAAAACTAAAACTACCTCATGAAACCAAAGAGAAAACCTTAGTCTTGTTTTCTCCTTCTATTCTCCCTTTGTCTCTTCTTCTCATTCATCTTTTATTCTTTCCAAATAAGTTGAAGTAGTTCAACTACTTTCTTTAGTTAAGTTGATTTAACTTAACTAATTAGTTTGGGAGGAATAAATAATAATAATATAGTCAAGGGTCTTTAATTAATAATAACTAGGTAGGTGGGACCCCTTGTGACTCTCGTCATTTCCTTCCTTCAAATCATAAAATATAACACAAAGAGGATAATCATTTTGACTATATGCCACCCTTGTATCTCCCTTAAATATCTTTATATCAGAAATAAATTATATCATATCCAAAAATATATATAAATATCCACATCATCCACATTATCCACAAAATACCAAAACAGAGCTTGTTGTCCAAAAATATTGAAAACCACTAAGCATCATCTTCATCAACTGAAATCATAAAAACACATCATCTAAAAACCATATTTGTCACTTTGTGAGGAATTTTTTATTTTCTCACTGTTGTTTCCCTTCGATTTCTCAGAAGCAACCCGTGGTTGATTAGACCCTTGAGGTTGTATCTCACTGATTACATGGGAACAATCATCCTTCAAATGCATGCAGGAAGAAACAAATTTTGAGGAATCATCGAAGGGAGAAGAAGGGGAGGCAATTGTTTTTCCTTTATCTTGCATAGGTTGGGGAATATTAGTTTTTAGTCTCTTACTAGCATGTGAAGATTGAACTAGAGAAACAACACGATAAATCTGAACATTGGGGTTGACAGGTGGTGGCAAAGGCAATGACATAATGGGCCAACCACAATGGTGAGAGACAGGCGGGTTGACGATTTCTTTCCATCCATCATTTGCAGGGACTTCTGGTTGCAAGGACACATGTGGAGGAACGAGAATGTCAGGGATGTTTTGAGGAGGCTGGAAAGGGGGTCTTTCTGGTCGAGGATTCACTATTGCATGGCCAATCCAATTAAAGAACCCATCTTGGAATAGTTGGTTCAATTCTTGAGGATCGGCGTCAAAATGGATAGAAAATCTAGGCCTCCTATGGCCTAGGTTCCAATTTCCCCTGCCTTTGTTATTTTTTCCATTGTTGCCCCTACTGAAAAAGCTCATCCTGTAGCAGTAGTTCATCAGTAATGAAGCTCTTAATAAACCATACATAACACTTTGCTTACATGAATCAAAAATTGGCTCAAAATTGACACGAGATACATGCAAATCCATCCATCATTAATCATTCGTTAATTCCCAAGTGAACAAGGAGTGATAGGGTTCATGGAAAATATGGAGGGAGTGTAATGAGAGAAAAGTGGTATAATGATAGGGGATTAATACATGAATATTGTTCAATAATTTATCAAACAATTTACTGTGTAATAAATATCAAAATATCAGTCACCAACCCTTGCTATGTCGCTTTTACACCAACTCTTCCTTTTAAAATTATTTCACAGAACAGGGATGCAATAAGTAAAATCGAGATTATGAGGGGAATGCAATGAGAAAAAAATGATAGAATGACTGGGAATCAATATGGATATTTTTCAATTGAAAATAAATCAACACATGCAATCAAAACATATATATGCCTAGACCTTCAAAGTTTAACAGTGATCTTTTTTCAACAAATAATTCGAACTGACACTTTCTTTGACAAATTTGTTTGTTGGCTTCCAAATTATTTTATACAATAATCTATAAGCCCAAAATTATTTAATCACAGCAATCATTGTATCCACATAATCATTATATGACAGGCATAATGAACATCATTGTAATCGTTATAAGAAACCATAAAATCCTTTAAGACACGACCATAACATTATCTCCAATGCTTCATCCCTCAAAATCAACAGGAACACACACAGTGTTTACAACAATTCATATCCATCATTTATTTAAACATTGTCCAATGCAATCAATTTGAACGTTATAACTCTTATTCGGGCCTCAAACAATTTGCACACAGGTGTCACTTTTATATAATCAACATAATGATTGAACCCAAAACAATTAACACCTTGATTCCAAGCTTCAAATAAATAAGTGGGTACAGATCTCTTCCAGAATTACCAAACAAAGGACCCAACCAAAATCGTGCCCCAGTAATCGAGTATGCACAGTGCTCCCATCAACCATCGAACTGATATCAATGTAATATTTAGGGTTTAAGACAACAAGTGGAAGGTAAGAATGTGGTTCGACCAGAGGGTTTGGTATTTGAATAGTGCAAACAACTCATTTTGTAGGTGCTCTATCATAATTTACCACAGAACAATAACTTGCAATAATGCTCTCAATTGTAAGGGTTTTGAAACAACGGACTGCAACTTCCAACAGACAACACAAATGAAGCCAACCCCTTTAACAACACTACAAAATGAGCGACCAAGTATAAACCTGTGCCCGACCAAAAAGCATGAATAATGCTTTCATCAACTTTTGGGTGGCGTTATCTTCATACTGTGTAATGTTTACCAGGCAACGGTGAGGTCATAGCAAGCAAGCTAATAGGTCATGGTTTTTCACAGACAAGGCACAAAATACTTTAATCTTTCATCAGTTCACATTGAAACCCACAAGGTCGAAATATGGCGTGTGTACACTAGTCACAGAGACCAGTAAAATCGAGATAAAGGTGGGGCATTCACAAAGCCCAGAGATTCGGCAGAGTATGATAACCAATTTCAACAGAGAGGACAAACCGAATATAGAGCCATGGAAAAGCGGGCCCAAAAGCAATCTTTATTCAATGATTCTATGTGAAAGATTACAAACAGTAAGAGCAACATGACCATTTCTTTTAAGAATGCCAACAGTCCAAAACCACCATCATGAGAAACCAACGATGCAAACACCAATACACAGTTCAAAAGTATCATAACAACTTAATAATCACACAGACCACGAGCAACCAAAGCCAAAAATTGATTCAAAGGGTAGAGTAACTATCATGGATGGAAAAGTAAAAAAACCCATACCTGGAAAATCCTATGCGAGGAAAACAAACAAGACTGTATATCCCCTTCACGACCGAGCAAGGTGGAGCAACAACAACTACCATAACCAAAACAATAAAAGAATGACTAGGGTGACGAGCTCGAGGGGAGTTTGAGTAACATGCAGTAAATGCACCTCGCTTCTCCCTTTTAATCTTCATTGAATTTTCAGTACGAGCCAAGCCCACTCACCATAGCACTAAACTCAAACCATTAATCAACTAAAATCCAAAATTGCCATATCATTTTTGCAAAGTGCGCCACCCCTTGGTAATATCAAACTTCTTTGAATGTCGATCTTTCTTGGAACACAAATCAATATGAAACTCAACCAATGTGCATAACCATAGTAGCAAGGGTCAAGAGCACCCAAACTCTTGTCATAACAATACACAACATTAGAACCTTAGTATAATTCTTTTATCCAAAAGGGAAAGATTATTATATCCTATGAGAGATCATTAAAGCCATTTAGTGTCATGTTTTAATCATCCAACCAACACATATCACCATAACATTTAAAACCATGATCTGGAACAAATGAATTGTAGAAGACTGTGTTGTTGCCATCACATAAGAAAACAAAATATAAGCGTCGCTTATCCACCATAGTGCCATAAGTCTGACAAAGAGGTCCCACCTACTAGTTTATTATTAATATAGTTAAATAATAAAGCTTGGCAATCATTTGTGAGCATAGTATTCATCGTGGCGTTTTTAAGCGTCAACAAACCCCTTCTTGGGTCAGTACACTCGAAAAACTCAAAAGGTGAGGAGATGAGGGAATGAAGTATGGAAAGTGACAAGTATGGTAGGGAATGGCACGATGACTTGTCAAAAGGACCTCCCAGTAGCATACCTATCCCTAAGGGTGACCCACTTACTAGGGTGCAATGTCAACCACCAAGGTGAAACGGGGCAAAGAGCATAATGTCCAAGCAAATGTCACATAATCAAAAGAAGTAATAGATGTCGCAAACTCAAATGCCTCAAATATTGAAATGACACTCACCATAATACATGACTTGTACCTCATGGAGCAAGACCCAATGTCTTATGGAGGCCAGCTGATGTGGTGGATATTGTCGTGATCAACCTAGAGTTGTGGTGGTGAGATGGGTCTCTATTTGTGCAAGTGGACATTGTTGGTCCAGCTGACCCTTAGTAGTCCATGTCTACAACCTAAGGGCCTTGAGACATCATCTCTTTAGTTATCCCTAGGAGTTGGAGATAACAAAGCCAATTTATAATAACTGGGAGAGAGAGTAGAAAGAGCCAAGCCAATTTATAATGAGTGGGAGAGAGAGAGTAGAAAAAAGATTGAAAGCCTTATTATTAAGATTCCATTGAATTGAATAAGAAAGAAAATGAGTAATCATTAAAGGTGGTTTATTTCTTTGCTAAATCTCCATGTAATGTGTTTATTGTTGTATATGTGTGATGATGATATGGTTGGTGTTATTAAGCAATTTGTACTATGCTTATATGTTTATATGATTTTTATGTGTGGAAAAAGATTATAATGTATTGTGTATTCCACTAAACTAGAGGGGGTTAGACACATCTACACCTTATTTAGTTATTTTCCTTCATCGAGAGTATTAACATTGTGGGAAAGCAATTTATGAGAACAAATAGCTCGAAGCAGTGTATCATCTCAACAACCAATAAAGATTGCAAACGATGCAAACATTCTTGGAAGACAATCAAATCTAGTCGAAATGTTGTTAATGATTTTACGTAAAGATATATCATATTTTCCATCTCCAAAATAAGTTGTTAAAAATGACAAATGCACCATGTGCCACTAAAATTAGAGTTTCATTTGCCACTAAAATTAGAATTTCACGGTACAATAGCGATTTATCATATCAACGACCAATAGTGACATTGCAATCACCTTGGGAGTCAAAATGTTGTTAATGATTCTTACATAAAAACATATTATTCTCCATGTCGAAAATGAGTGGTTAAGAATGACAAATGTGCCAATAAAATTAGAGTTTCATAGTACATTTCTATTCTCGCAATATGGAGAGATACAAGAAAAAATTATAAAATGTCCCCAAGTCACCAAATAATTAAAGGAACTAAAGACTTGTAATAGGGAAAAAAATTATCAAGTGACCAAATAATTAAAGGGACTAAAGACCTATAACAAGGAGAATGAGGCACTTTGCAATACTTTGTTTTTCACTAACAAGGAGATCAAGAGAAAAATCTAGGAGTTATTGGATAAAGGCCATGTTGGACCAAGCTCGTCACTTTGTAGATCAACCATTATATTGATTTCAAAAAAGGGTAGCATTTGGAAAATGTTGAACTTATGAGTTGTCAAACAAAATCATTATCAAAAACCATTACCCAGTTTTGAGCATCAATGAGTTGTTAGATCAGATTCAAAAAGCCAAATATTTCAATAAGATCAACTTAAATTCCAAATATCATCTAGCATTCACTGAAGTCTGAAGACTCCCTCTGGGGGTAAATCTAAAGAGAAAAATATGATCAAGAAATTGATGAGCAAAGATCTCATTAGGCAAACCTACCTCCCAGTAAAATCCTCCATATGGAACAATACCAAGGTGCACTTTAGCATCTCATTACACAAGCACATCTCATCCTCTGGGAAATCAAAGATGGCAAAACAACAGAATTTTGGAATTACTGATGGAAACAACATCCCTCCCTAAATAAGGAACCCTTCCACATCTTCCTTATGTTGGAATGATGGTAATCTTCACATCTAGTCATTTATCGTTAAGCACCCTCTTTATTGTGTTTTTTATAGATTTCCTAGACCGGCCTTGTCACCCTTTGAAGTATATACCCTTGTTTTGTGGACCCATAACCCCCTCTTGAAGGGACACCTCACTTGAGCTATGTATATACTATAAATACACAACTCAAGCTCTCATCTTTAGCATCTCATCATATTGATTCATAGTAATTGATTTTTTAGTGTATAGGTGTTGCGAACATAAATACATAAATAGTAATAATAATATAAATAATAATAATAATAATTTAATTAAATAAATGAAAAAATCAAGAGGTATGTGCCTCTTGATCATGAAGAGGAACGTGCCTCCTGTTATCGCACAATTTGTACTTGTCCAAGCCCAAGATAGTAGATCAAATTGGTGTAACTACAGGATAACTCACCACTATCACCTTAGTAGGAAATCCCCATGTTTTAGAGATGGGAGAGGTCCAACCCAGGGGAGGCGTCCTCAGTAACCTCAAGGGACCTGATATTAAGGATATGGTCAAGCCCAGAGAACCTTCTCATAGGTTACATAAGTCCAAGGGTCTATGTCGGCAAAAGGAAGAGTATTTGTGTCCCTGCCCGGAACAAGAACAATACGACATATATATATATATATATATATAGCAATTTCCAAGTACCAAAATGATAGTAAAAACTCAATAGACAATAGACAACACAAATATATGATGGATGAAGTAAAAGTGCAGCAAATTAACAGTTTATAACATCAATAAAGTTTTGTAATAGCTAGAAGAAATATTTCTCAGAATTGCATGAAGCAGAAAGTGAAAAAACAACATTTATCCAATAGATTAGTAGCACTTATTATAAGCGATTTTGGAGTGTGTTCGCTTAGCTTTAAGTCAATGTATGCAGCAAAATGAAGCATGTTAGATGGTTGTAGCAAATATTTTCTGCAACAACAGGTTAGTTAGTTATTTTAGCTAAACTAAGGTTAGTAGAAGTTAGTGGAAGCTTTAGTTAATAGAATGTAAGAGTTGTTTGATCAATTCCTTCACAAGAGAGCAAGTAGACAAGTGCCTTTTGGGCTTATGGAGTCATTTACAACAACAACAAATACTTGTAGAAATAATGATGATGATAATGTCTAAGGACAATGAGGTGAAGTTGAGGAGCTAACACTTTAGGGCCTCAAACTTCAAGACTCAAAAGATGGATTTTGCTAGAGAGAAATCACCTTTGGGCTCTAGCGAATCCTTCTCTCCTTAGATTCTTGAAATATATTTTTTGCGACAAGCTTCTAAAACCAACTCCTAAAGTGTTAGCACTTTAAGACTTTAGGAGTTTACTCTTGACAAGATCCTCTTGACAATTTGACAAGTGGAAAGATCAAGAGAGGAAGAAATACCTTATGTTCCTTTTCCAAGGGTTTTTTAGCAAGCAATTTCATAATCTTCAATATGAACAAGTAAAATTTACCATAGGCATTCAAAGCATGAGATAAAAATGCAGATCATGAAGAACAATCAAGCATACAACACCTAGTTGCAGAAATTTCCACCAAAATGAGCCAAGAGACATCCGCAACAAGTCCTCCAAGAGGTGTGCACCAAGTAAAAAAGGCAATGTTGCCACTAGAGCGAAAATTTCAGACCTCCTCTTCTTGTGTGAGGAAGAGTTATGATGAAAAATGAAAGTGAAAGGCCTTTATTTATACAAGGCCTTGCACAATAATTTTTCCATAATAAAAGAGGGGCCAACCCCTTTAATTTACCCTTAAAATTCATTTTTTACAAAATTTAATTTATTTAGCACAAAATAAAACCCTAAAGGGTGAAGTCATCCCTTTCTAGGGTGACGTTGGCTCCCAAGTGGGATGCTAGGCTGGAAAAGGTGCAACGTTAGGCCTCCCAAGGCCATAATTCATGTGTCAGGTGTCCAAATCAAGTATTCCTCCATCGAAGTATCACCTCCACCAAGCCCTAATGACGTTGTGGGCTAGTAGGGTGACGTCCAAGCCTCCAAAGGCTAGCGTCCAAGTGGAAGGAAGTAGGAGCTCGTCCACTACTCATGTCTGAGTGCCTCCAAAGGCAACGACCTCCTTCAATGTGCAAATGGTGATCACAAGCCTGCCCCAGATGTGGGGTTTCTGCATCCATCCTTGGACTCCAAATTCCTCATGAAGGTCCGAACAAAGTCATCTCCTCACAATACTTGTCCACCGGGAAAAGTCCTGCAAAGACAATCAGATGCGCCCTCCAAGGGTCCATAAGTCACAAGAATCATGACAAGTAACCAACATCTAACAATGGAACCACCCAAACATGTGCATCAAACCCCCCTTTTCAAACTAAACAAATGTTCAGAGACCTTATACAATTTGTCAAATTTTGGTGTGGGAGGGGTGTCAAGGCATCCTATTGGGTAAATCAATCCCCAAATCAAGGGTGTTTTTCAGGGGAAACCTATGTAAGCCATGTGTGAGTATGAGGCGGAGTGGGGTAAGATTTTTAGGCATGGGGTTCATGACATACAAGGGTTCGTATTGTCTCATTTATGGGTGGCTTTGTGGAGGGTGTGCTACCATTCGTCCGCAATGCAACATTTTTCCAACCCTTTTTTTCCATTAATTGATTAAAGTCCAAAACAATTGGGTACTATAAGACTTGGAAAGAAAATAGTACCACAATGTCACTTGAAGCTTAGGTACATCGAGTGCCATATGCATGGAAAGAAAAGGACACCGCATAAATGCACCTCCTCGACAAGTGGGACATCTATATAATGTGAGTTTGTTTTTGCAGGTCTTTCAATTCTTCTAGGAGAAACACTTCATTGTTCTCAAGACCTCTTGGGCGAGAATCTGGAAGGTTCATGATTGGATTTTATCTTTTTCCAACTACATTTCCCTTTGGGCCTTCAGCCCCTTCTTCCCATGAAATGAGGTACAATCCCTTCTTGGGTCAATGCACCCGAAAACCCAAAAGATGAGGAGACGAAATGGAAGAAGTATAGAAAGTGATAAGTATGATTGGGAATGTTACAATTGATTGTTCAAGGAACCCCCAGTAGCACCCCATTACCGAGGGTGACCAACTTACTAGGACACAATGACACCCACCAAGGTTAAGTAAGGAAAAAGGTATAATTTCCAAGCAAATGTTATGTAATCAAGAAAGAATTGTTTGCAACATATTCAAATGATTCAACTATTAGAGTGACACTTACCATGATACCAGACTTATTACCTCATGAAGCAAGACTTGTCCTCTGAGGCCAGGCCAGTGTGATGGATGTTGCTATGTTGTCGGCGATGTATGGTGATGCATCAATGAATCGGAGGGGGGGCTGCAAAGCTATGCTAGTCAATCTGGCTCTAGGTACTCCATCTCTGCTACCTGTGGGCCTCGAGACATGATCCCCTTAGTTACCCCTAGTCTGAGGGGGTAACACCTCCAATACAGAGCCTAAAGAGGCCATGACGAAAATATCCCTTGCTGCAATAACAGTAATAGTGCAACCGCAAACATTAAATCTAAGGGGGCATGTAAAAAGTATGATTGGGAATGGTACAATGCAGCACCCATAATTTTATAGATATAAATGTTGCGAAGAAGTTAAACCATTTTCGTATATCCAGCCGCAGATATAAGAGTAATGGTAGAAGATGGAAAAAAAATTGATGGAATCAGAAAGTGTCACAAGGTCAAGCTTCAAATAGAATATTATGAATTGGAATATGGGTTCTACACAGTGCCCTTGGGTGGAGTAGACATTGTCTTGGGAATTCAATGGTTACAAACATTGGGGACCTATTCCGCAAATCACTAGAAACAATTTGTAAAATTCAAATGGGAAGCAAAAAGATATAAAGTATACGGATTCCAACCACCTCCCACCCAAATTATATCCTCACGACAAATGGAGAAACTAATTCGAAAAGGAGCACCAACTTACGTGGCACAATGTCATCAGATGGAGATATTAGCAGCATAAGTGTCCCGTGCTCAACACCGAGAGATTCAAGCATTAATCCAAAAATATGACAAGGTATTCCAAGACTTACCTATGAAGTTGTCCCTGGAAACAAACATGGAGCATATAATCGAGGTTAAACCAGATTCAACACCAGTTAATATCAAACACTACTGATATCCTCACCACCATAAAACAAAGATAGAAAGGCTAACTCAAGACCTATTAAAATGTGGGGTTATTACAACGAGTAGAAGCCCATATGCAGCCCCAGTTGAATTAGTTCGAAAAAAAGATGGATCATTCAGACTATGCATAGACTATTGAGGCCTTAACAAAATAACTATAAAAAACAAGTTTCCTATGCCATTTATAGATGAGATGTTGGAAGCACTCCACGGAGCCAAATACTTCTCAAAATTAGATCTAAGATCATGGTACTATCAAAATGGAGTAAGGTTAGAAGATGTGGCAAAGATGGTTTTCCGAACACAACAAGGTCACTATGAATTCAAGATAATGTCATTCAGATTAACCAATGCCCCTGCTACCTTCCAAGCAACTATGAATGAACTTTTTCAACCCTACCTAAGGAATTTCGTATTAGTTTTTTTTATGATATTCTTGTCTACAATAAGACATGGAAAGAGCATCTTAAACACTTGGAGTGGGTACTTTCTCTCCTAGATGAAAACTAGTTTTATGCTAAAAGATCGAAGTGTACTTTTGGTAAGGAAGAAGTAGAATACCTTGGCCATGTCATATCCAAGGAAGGAGTCAAGGTGGGTTCCAACAAAATCAAAGCAATCACGAAATGGCCAAAACCAAAGAACATCTCAAAACTAAGAAGCTTTCTAGGATTAACAAGTTATTACTGGAGATTTATTAAGAACTGCACTCATTTGACAACATTATCAAACTTAATAAAAAAAAATCCTTCAAATGTGATAACAAGGCAGAAGAATGTTTTGAGACATTGAAAAGGGTTATGTCATCCACATTGGTATTAGCTACCCCGGATTTTACAAATCCCTTTCTAGTAGAATTTGATGTTTTAGGTGTTGGAATCGATGCAGTGCTAATGCAAAACGACCATCCAATAGCATTTGAAAGTCAAAAGCTCAATAGCACGGAAAGCTTAAAATCTAGTTATGATAAAGAAATGTTCTCCAGCATACATGCATTAACTAAGTGGCGACAACATCTCTTAGGAAGAAAACTATTGATACGTGCTTATGACAACAGTGTTCAATACCTACTACGGCAAAATACATTGTCCACCGAACAATAAAAATGGATGGAAAAACTTTCCACCTTTGATATCGAAATAATACACAAAAAGGGGAAGGACAATGTAGTTGTTGATGCGCTTCACGAAAAGATGACAAAGTCAGGACATATGCAACAACAGTAGTGCTTCTTGATTGGTTAGATGAAATCCGAGTTGAATATGCCAGATATCCTAAATCTAACTCAATAATCAACAATTTGGACCAAAACCCCAAATTTGAATGGAAAAATGACATTTTATGGTATATGGATAGAATCTATCTCCTGCCATCTTCAAAATTTAAAATGAAAGTCTTAAAGGAGTCACACAACTCCCTAGCAACAAGGGCATGTAGGTTTTTAAAACCTACTATAATGCACGACAATCATTCTATTGGAAGGGAATGAATAAGGATATTCAAAGATTTGTTGTCGAATGTGACATGTCAAAAAAATAAAAATGAAAATGTTACGACTCCAAGATTACTTCATCCTCTACACATTCCTAACCAAAAATGGGAAGAGATCTCGATGGATTTCATTGAAGGGTTACCCATGTCTGACGGGATAAATTTTTTGTTGTGGTTGACAGATTAATCAAATATGCACATTTCATGGCAGCAAGGAAAACCGACTCAACAAAACAAGTTGCATATGTCTTTTGAAAATACATTTATAAATTGCATGGGTTTCCGAAGGTTATTGTCAGCGATAGGGATGCAAAATTTAAAGGAAATTTCTGGAGAGATGTTTGCAAACAAACAGGACTATTCCTTAATATGAGCTCAGCGTACCATCCACAAATAGATGGTCAAACAGAAATTGTAAATAAATGCTAAAAAACTTGCATTCAGTGTTTTATAACAAATAAGCAAAATAAGTGGTTTCAATGGTTACATTTAGTCGAATGGTAGTATAATTTTGCATATCACACTTCCGCTAAAATGACCCCTTTCCAAGCCTCATATGGTTATGAACCGTCCAAATGGAAAGAGTTTGCACCGATTGACACTAAGGTCCAAGTAGTAAAGAATCAGATAGAGGAAGAACAGAAAATCATCAAAATAGTAAAAGAAAATCTAGCAACAACTCGTAATCGAATGAAATGACTAGAAGACCAACATAGGTCAAAAAGAAAGTTTGAAGAAGGTGATCGGGTGTTTGTAAGACTCCAACCCTACAAACATTTATTCCTTAAGCAACAAGGGAAGAACAAATTGGCTCCAAAATTCTATGAACCTTTTCGAATTAACAAAAAAAATAGCGAAGTAGCTTATGGATTGGAATTGCCAAACAATTGTCGCTTCTCAACATCTTCCACGTCTCATGTCTCAAGAAGGTGCTTGGGCAAGCTCAACCAATTCAAACAGAAATCCCTGAATTTGATGACAAAGGGAGAATTATTTTAGAACCAAAAGGTATTCTTGCCACTAAGGAAAAGGTGTTTCATTCCAAAACCATTAAGGAACATCTCATCAAATGGAAAAACCTTCCAGAAGAAGATTCATCATGGAAATCAGAACAATTTCTCCGACAATACCCATCATTACCCTTGCTTTGAGGACAAGCAAAATCTTAAGGGGATGACGATGTTAYGAACATAAATACATAAATGATAATAATAATATAAATATAAATATATAATATTAATGTCAATTGGATTTAGCCCGAGTGGTTTGTGCTAAAGGGTGTTTCCCCCCCACCCAGGTTCAATTCCCGCAAGTGACATGTTGAGCTCTTAAATGAGCAAGCTATCAAAAAAGCCTCAACTTTCTACAAAATCTGATTTACCATGGGTACCTTCCTCGAAAGGAGGGGAAGTGCCCAGTGGGTTTCCCCAAGCTCTATTCCAAAGTTAAAAAAAAAAAAAAAATACCTCTTCATGATCAAGAGGCATGTACCTCTTCACCTAGTGATGAGTCAATGCTATAAGTAAACTGTCATGAGGGTGATTGTAACACCATCTATTAATCATTATCGATCATTATCTAACTCAGAAATATTTTGTCTACAAATTAATAACAGCTCTCATGTTACAAGAGGCACCATATCTTGTGTTTCTCTTATTCACGGGCTCATCTTCTCTTCTCTTTATGATGTGCTTATGGTCATGTTGGTTGAGGGTTTGTTGGTGGTTCAATTCAATCTTTCTCTCTCCCTCTTGCGATCTTAACACATTAGGTCGATATTTGATGCAGTTGGTTGGACAAAAGTATAGTGCTTCTAGAGGGCCCACAATCCAAATGACGTATCCCTTCATAGATACTAGAAAAATCCATATTCATGGCCAGAAGGAATTCAGATGAAGGACAGAGAGGGCCTCTAGACTCTCTTCCAGTGAAGAAGAATAAGGATACAAGAAGGGCTGGATACATCACGGTGGATTGCTATATATGGACCTAATTGGTAGTTTTGAGCTAATCTATGTGGATTTCGATTCAAAGTATGAATTGAACGGACCACCAAACAGTGAACTTCTCAAATGTGTGTTTATTTAGTGTAATCAAGGAATCATATATAGGATCATTACAACCCAAAACATGGTTAAAATGGGATGCTTCAAAAGATGAGGGAAAGTAGAATCTCACGCAAAGATCAAAGTTGTATCTTTATTACTATTATACAAAAAACAATGACACCTAGACTTTGATACCAAGCTGAAATTCAGCATGATTCGTAAATCCTAAAAGATACTTACCCTCGAGTTGCATACTAAATATTGCTGGCAATAGCATATCTCTTTAAAGAATTTTGGTTTGGGCATTAAATCTGTTCTAGAAACTCTGAAAGTTTCAGACGTGTTACACTTCTCTGCATACAACTACTTTAACACCAGTGCTTGATACCTTAAGCAAACCAATACACTCCAAAGTTTTTTTTTCAAATTTGGATGTTAGGATCGGAGGCTGTTAATCCATTCCACTTGCTTTCACTACTAGTGCTGCTTGGGTTCCATTTGCTTATTGCTTCAGACAGTATTTTCTGATTATGTGGTCTTTTCTTTTTGGGTTTCACTTTGTAGTGGGGATGTTCCACCCACTTTCTCATCTTTAGATGCATGTGTAATACCTTTACAATCCCACTAATTGTTAATGGTTTTTAGTGGACATTAAAAATAGTTCAATTCAATTCATTTCTTGCTGTATTCTAGTGGACACATGTAGTACATCAAATCACGAACCAAAATTCAAATCATGCTCTCTAAAACACCTACCTGTTATGCAGATAGTATAACCAGAACAACAAAAGAGAATGCACTTCTTCGATACTTATAAATACCCCCCTCCGACCTGTTATGCAGATAGTAATAACCAGAATAACAAAAGAGAATGCACTTCTTCAATATTTATAAATTCCCCCCTCAATTTGCATGCACTGAAATCAAAAACAAATAGACATTAGAAGTGCCTTAACAGCAATTCTGTAGATAAACTTTATTGAGATAGAAAATACCTCATAACAGCCTTTATGGTAAGTATTCATCTATACAAACTCTATACAGAAGTGTTAATAGAAAGACTGATGATGACATGATATCATATATACACATATTCTGTTTTAAGATTTTGTAAGGCCCTCAGCAGTCGTGACTGTTCTCACATAAAACTTTTTGGGCATGCTATTATAAGCAGATCACATGTGAAACAGCCTTGTCAAACAGTAGCAATACAATCATGAAAAGTCAAGCGAATAAAAATACTTACCAATATCAGCTAGTAAATTCTTAATTCTTAAGAAAGGCGTTGACTTGTATCACAATAAACTGAGCCAGCCTATAAATAGCAACTTGCAGAATTATGGATGAATTTAGTTAAACATGCCATCCACTTCTCTGACACTTCTCTAAGAACACTGGATATCTTAGCAGAAGCTGGTCCTTACAAAGACCATCAAACCTCAATTTTGGGGCCCATATATTGTCCACCTCTAACAAAAAAGTCACTAGGGTAATCTACCACCAGCCATGCATAACCTTGATCTTCATCAGCCTTCTTGATCAAATTTCCTGGCAAAAGTTATATATCTCATTAAAGACAACCATCCACACAGACTCTAGACGTTTATCAGGCTGAACAGGTTTCCAGGATATAAAATAAGTTTTTGAAGTAAACTTCTAACGTTTGAGCAAAAAATGACTAATTGACTTACCTGGAAAAGCTGCATGTGGATAATCACGATAATATGTGCAATGCCTGCCAGATTTGTCCGAGTAAGGTGGTGCAAGGACATCAAGTATTGCACAAGATGTCACTGCTGTGAAAGAATGTAAATTGCCTCCAGTTGTCGGATATAACACTGATGTCTCACAGGGAGCTGTGATAACAGTGTCTACCTTCAGTTTGGCTAATCTTGCTGCAGCAAAGAACAAGTACCTTGCTTATGGTTGGTCCTCTGGATAACATTACAAATGCAACAATTTTTGGGCGTAAAATAAACATATTTTAGAATCAAGGTGATAAGATTGCAAACAATTATAAAACAGTATTTGTGGGGGCTTACGCTGTGATTTATCAGTGGTTTTCGGTATGTTCAATGGGTCAACCCAATCATAGGATTTAACATGCATTGAACCATAAAGGAGCTTGCTCAAGACAGTCATTCCAGGGTGATCGTGGAGTGGGATAACAGCTGATGTTGGCAAGCAAAATATACCTATCTACACAAGTGTAAAAAATCTCAGTTTAGCTATTTCCAAAATCATTCAAATCTCTAGGCTGTAACCTTTGGAAATTTACATCTTACCTTGAAAATTCCAGGCCATTATACCCAAAAAATTACATGTTAAGATATCTATTTCTACAGGCCTTCCTACAAGTCATAAATACCCAAAGTACCTTCAGCATTCAATCTTGCATATAAAGTTTAGTTTGATTACCCGAACTGTTAAATAGATAAAACCAAAAAAAAGTCAATGTTCAAACATTTAATAAAATGTGCTTGCCAACAATAACAATGACTGCCTTCATACACCTAATCTTTGGTCCATCCACCAGAGTCAGGAATGTTTGTTGGTCTCATCAATGGATTCGACATCATAAGTTGTTGACCATAATCAAGTCCCATTTGCTTTAGTCTGTGATTGTTCAATTCAGAAACGTCTCTCAAGCTCTTTGCAGTGCCTTGTAATGTTTTGTGCAAAATTGAGAGGCTTCTACCTAAATTATTTTCGGCAAAATCCCTTTGTTCCATCAGAGAAAGAAACATCAATCCTTGCATTCTCTATTTGCTTGGTACAGGTCTATTGCAGAACATAACAGTGACATCGATAACAGTTGAACCCAGCAATGGGTCAATGATCTAAAACTAAGGATGGCCCAAATGGTTTCAAATGGGGGCAATTTTTTCTCTGAAACTGTCAATTTCTAATAGGATTCTCTCCAAATTGCTTTGGCGAATTTTCAAGGAGTGGAAGATACATAAAAAGAAAGACAAATGGTTTTAAACATATTCCCGCAGAACCTCATTTGATAAGATGAGCCAGCAACCAAAAGAGCAGATCAATGGGACTAGGAAGTACAAACTACAAACAGTTATAACAAACTGTGGCAATGCAAAAGGCTACTCCTGAAAGCTAGAAAATAAAAGAAATAAGTGCCTAAGCAATGCAATAAACAAAGTGAGAGAGCCACTATATATCACTACAAAGAGATGTAGAAGCAGAAGGGGGGAAGAAGAAGTATTTATTATCACATCAATCACTTAGAAGGCACCAATACACTACCCGATGATGTCATCTAGTTTGTGCCTAGGGCTGAGAGGGCTTGGTTGGGTGACCTGAGAGAAGCTCAAAAACAACCAGCAGAGACTCCTAATATTTGAAGCCGATGGAAAGAATCTAGTAATGGCAATCTAGGTCCCTGCAGCGGGTTGTTGAGCAGGCCCACACTAGGAACGGGCACCCCTCTATGTCCTCGTGGAGATGAGCTGTCTGGCCCTTGAACATGAGGTTATACATAATCTCACAGATCTAGTACACATTATGTCCAACTCTAAAGGGTCTACACAACGTTTACCTCCAAACATTGATGTTATGTACCTACCCATACTATTATTCTTTTCTTCTCTTTATCTACCTTTATCTCTATCTTCCTCTCTTTTACCAAGATATGTAGAACCACACTAATTGTCCCACTCCCACATCCATTATGTTATTTTTTCTTTCTTTACATCTACTCTTTAAATCAGACCTCATATGTATGGAGGGGTTATGCTAATATATGTGAACTCATTCGAGATTACCCCCTCAACATGGTATTGGAGGTCACCCCCTCGAAATGGCCAGTAATATAATATCTTCTTCTTTTACATCATTACTTGTTATTCCTTACAACGGGGATGTTATTTTTTGACATTGGATATTAATGGCATATTTAAATTCATATCATCAATTTTGAGTAGTGTTGTCGCCTTATACACACCCGGGGTAATGTGGAAGAAATCTTCAATCCACTTGGTGTGTCCTTGGGGGCAAGTTTCGAGTCAAGGTGTCGTCACCTGATGCTCAACTCCTCCGTCTAGGCCAACTCCTAGCGAAGCCAAGGAGGGTAGTCCCTATGAAAAATAATGTAAGGCTTTTACTCAACTGAAACTGAAAAGCACAACTATTCTAGGAGTTTATATTTGAAGCACAAGATAATATTAAAGCAGCATAAGTTTAATCAAAGGATACGGCCTGTGAAACAAACCATAAGCATCAATTATTCACCACAAAACTTTAAATCAATAGATAAGCTGACAAGAAATAAATAGAGATAGACCAGTGCCAGATGAAAGCAAATTGTGATGTGATGAATGTGTCGCGTTAATTTTATCTTGAGTATTTTAGTTAGGGGATTTGGAATATTAAAAAAGGGTTTTGAGACGAAGTGGGGATTGAAGTCGAGGTCTCCACTCTTTGTGTGCAAAGTGAAATGTGGCCTCCTTGTTCGTTATTCGCCAATCTTATAGACTTACCGACCGGGTGTGTCGTAGGTCCAACGAAGAGATTTTTCCCCTTGACTTAACACACTCCACCCAAGGTAGAGTTCTTAGATGAATAACACAACTTAGAGATTTTCCTAATTATACTAGCATGCGTTGCTCAAACCATTTCTGGGTCCCCAAAGCCACTTGAGCATAGCAATAGGATTGCATACGTGGTTTAAACAACTCGGGTTTATTCCAATATCTTGAAAAAATGAAACTAGCAATTAGTGTCCTATGAAAACAAACCTAAAACTTGAAATTAATTTTAGGACTTCGATTTAGTGAGATGAGTTTATTTTATCTTTTTTTATGCAAGTTGAAACTAAGAAAATAAAAGAAATGGGACACAACCCCGAAAAACAAGAAAGGGAAAAAAGACACCGGTTCCCCCCCAAGGGCAGGGGAAGCGACAAGAGACGAGCTTTGTGGCTCGCAAACTTTATTACAATCCTAAACTATTTTCTTTTTAGAGGCACTTGATCTTTATACGAGAGATCAAGGCTTACAATGCCTTTTCCAGTAGCAAAAATGAACTACAAAGCTCCTGAAAGAGGTTAAACTTCAAAATTTTGGCGGAGCCTCCTCTTGTACCTGTTATTTCTGTGTGAAAACAGCAAGCTATTAAACTCAAAAGATGGCCAAAAACACTTTGGGAAGTGTCTTTGGTCAACTCAAAAAATTTGCAAAAAATTGACTAAGTTAAACTAGGCTAAGACAAGGGAAAGTAACTAAGGAGTGAGAGATAGAAATCTAGCCTCCTTAGGGTCTTTTAGGCTGATATAAAATCAGCATACAAAGCACTTTAAATTGCAGATTTATAACTTTTAAAGCACGCAAAGACTTGCCTATTACTAGCCTCAAAATATACTAAAAGAGATAAAGGCTAAACTAAGGCAAAATTTAGACTAGATCTAGGTAAAAGATAAAATTCCTTAAATAAAGTTTAGATCTAATCTTTTAGAGATGCATGCAAAGGAATTAGAACAGATGTATCTTTATCAAATCACCTATCTTCTTGCATGCAAACTAAAACCCAAAGAAACAATTTTTTTTTTAAATAGAATTTGAGTGAGGGGAAGAGAAAACTTGAAGAAATAGAACTTGGGCAATGGAGTCTCTCGGTGGATTGAGGAGGGACTATGTCTTGAATATTGGAATTGTGAAAGATGCAAACTAGCTCAGCCACCTTTCCAAGCAATGAGATCATGTATGCTTCAAACAACTTGCAAAAAAGATTGTTAAATTCTAGACCTCCCTACACATGAAATCTAGATAGCATGTAATTAAACAAAATTTGCATGCAAATCTTTAACCACGTATGTAAGAAGACAAAAAGTTCTAGAAAACAAACTAGTTCAAAAGATATTTTCCTACCGGGTGACAACACCCCTTCAAAGGCCAATATCAACAATAGAAAAGCAAGTAATTACAACATCACCTCATAGATTTGAGCACATGACAATGATCATCCACACACTTGCACAATACACCTTCATGAACTCCAAAGTCTTTATTCAATCTTCAAATAGCAAATAATGATACAATATAGGTATACGTCTTCCCAAAACTCCAACTAAACAATAGAGAGGGGTAGCCTCATTTATATAGCAAAAGGGGTGACAACTCCAAAGGGAATGCGCAAGTCTAAGAGGAGATGCGCACAGGTTAAGGGGAGTGGCGCACTAGTGAGGTGGGAGATGTATGGAGTGGATGGAAGGTAAAGGGTAGTGAAGTAGGGGTAAGAGGGCCTGAACTGAGGGTGAGTGGGAGTGATGTGAGGTGAAGTGAGTGTGAGTGGGAGTGCATGCGGTTGCCTTGGGATGTGCACCACCCCTCCTAAGTGCGGTAACTATGCAAGTGGGGTCGAGTCCCTTCATTGGGATCTCCTCCACACTTATGTCACTCTAGTTGAAGTCGCCTTTCCCTTTGCTAAACTCGCCTAAGCCTTCAGTCAACTGGGGACAAGGAAAAAACATGTTTCCAACATGTTCCCCAGTTTCCCTAAAAAATAGGGATTTAATGTCGGCCCCACCATAAAGTGAAAGATAATTAATGTAAAAGATAATTAATATGGTAATTATTAATTATATTGTGAGTTATCGAGGTCGGCCCTGTTGTGCCAATAGACACTGTTGTTGATAGGCTCAGTCTAATATAAATAAAGGTAAATTCCCCATTTGATGAAACACAACACAAGTGTGAGTTTGGAAATTTCAGCAAGTACTTGTTCTTGGGAAAAGTGCGCACCTCTTGGGCGCTAATCTTCTAGGGTTTGTGAGCACCCTTTTGTGTGCTAGGTTTTATGGTGGTGGAGGTCTTTCTCTTGAAGAATATAGTAAAGGATTGGCTAGGTTTTCTTCCCTTGTTGAGAAGGGTTTCCCAAGATACTTCTTGTGTACTTGTGCATGGTATTTCTTCTTGTGATCTTGGTTGCTGCAACAAATTGTTAATGGTGAAACTGCATATGACTATGGTTCAAGTAAAATGCTAAAAATGGAATGAACTTCATGCTTTAGCCTAGCTTATTGAAAAAATCAACACATGATACATGTCTTGTAGTCAGTATTATCTCTCATGTTGTGGGTCGTGGCAGCATCAAAATCTATTGTTCCACGGGGACGCGTTCCCCAAGGTGGGGGACTCCTAGGCGTCTCCCCTTGAAAAGGGGGACTTTTCGACATCCCCCCTTGAAAGGGGGACTCCTGGGCATCCCCCCCGAATTTTTGCCTAATAAAGCTTAAAAAACAAAAATTTGAAAACAAAAATTTTAATTTAAAAAGCAAAAATTACTATTTACTATTTTTGAGTTTGAGTAATTCCAATTTACTATTTCAGACTTTAGTATCTACTATTTTGCTTGGTATTAATTAGATTCTAGAATGATGAATGATGAATTTAAATCAATGTAGCAATATTTTACTATTTTTGTTTCAACTTTCATTTATGATTTACGAATCAATGTATTTCATTACTGAATTTGAATTTGAATTTGAATTTGAATGTTGAATCATGTTTAATAGTTTATATCATTTACAAGTTTTAATTTTCAATTTACTAATTTAGTAGTATTTAGTATTTTACTAAGGAATTTGCATGGGATGAATTGTTCTTGTTGAGATTTTATCATTATTATTTTTATTTTTAAAATTTTATATTTTATGTTTTTTATATTATATATGTGACGTCACCTCGTCCCCTATTTCCCTAAAATCCCTAAAATGTGGGGATACTTCCACACATCCCCCCTATGCATCTCCCCGCACCCGCATCCCTCCGTCCCGGAGTCTTAGTGGAACATAATTTGATTTTGGTGTATAGTTGAGAGAGGTACATGGTGCATAGAGAAGACATTGAGATATGGAGTTGTGAACCATACTCAGTTGTTGATTGATTGAACTACTTAGAGGCAGGTTATGGACATCTACAAAATGCTTGGTCCAGATAAGTGTGCTATGCTTTGGGACAAACAGTTGTGTTTAATGTAATCATTAAGGGATGGTATTAAAGAATATTTTATAATGGTCATATCATATAATATTACATAACTTAGAACTTTATGTATAGGAACTTTATGTTATGCGGAATTCATAAAGTAGGTGACTTGAATGTTAATCAAGTCACATATCGTTTATGGTTAAGTTGAAGAGGTCATGTAATGTATGCCTCTCACACACGAGACTCTTGATTATGTAATGTGTTTTCCACTTTGAATAATATAACGAATCTCTCTCTTCTCTCTCTGCATATTTCTAATATTGTGTATTTGCATATTTAACACTGCCACATGGCATATATTAGGTATATGGTGGGAGGACTTTGGCAGCCATGCACCTAAGCTCCAAAAGCTTGCTATCAAAGTGACAAGCCAGACTTGCAGTGCTTCTGGATGTGAAAATAATTAGAAAATGTTTGAGCACATGCATTCTAAACAGTGCCCTTGGTTGGCAAAAATGAATGAGTTTGTGTTTCTGCACTACAATCTTTGACTCCACAACAAATAATTGAAAGGAAACTTTGACTCCACAACAAATAATTGAAACGAAGTTATAACTAGGAATGTCGAAGCCATACAACTAGACAAGGTGGATCCAACTTCAAATTGGATTGTTGAGGCAAAGGAGCTGACTTTTAGAGATGAGGACCATGTTGTCGTCCTTATACACACTTGCAAACGTGAGCTAAGTCATGCTCACTTAGTGTGTCCTTGGAGGCACAATGCCTAGGTTCAAGGTCCACGCTGTCACTTTGACCTGAACCTCTTCCGTCTAGGCTAACTCCCAAGGAAGCCAAGGGGGGTAGACCCTAGTTACTAGATGAGATTAGCGTTTAAGTTCTAGGAGTTGGTTTTAATTAGTTATATGGTTTAGGGAAAATCTAGCCTATGATTTTAAGCAGCAATGTGAGATGCAACAATTAGTATGAACAGTCACACTGTTTCCTAGGACAACTAAGACTAGTGCCTAAGATTGGGCAAGGGGTCAACTAAGTTAAAGGGAGTTTGATTACAATAGATTTACAAAGATGACAAAAGATTAAGTACAAGATAGATACAAAGATATAATAAAGAATATCTAAGATTACAATAAGGCTAAACTAGAATAGATACAAGATATACAGATATTAACAAGTTGCTTGCATGTGCATAAAATGAAGATAATCAAGATAAGACAACCATCAACACATCAAGCCAAGCATGCTCACAATAGATCTTACTCTACTGGCCTGCTTATCAATGGCACATAACCAATCACTCAAGACCCAGTCAATAGAGTGCCTCCAGGGGGATGCACAACTTCTTGAGGGATCACACCACGAATTTGGAACAACAGCATAAATGAAAAGTGCTTGAAAATGTAAAGTATTCCAGATCATAGATGTAACCACTTAGATAATTATTCCACAACTTATGAAAATGACTTGCATGTAAAAGTAACATTAAGATATAGTGCTTACAAGTGTAAATGTAGATTGTCGAAGTTGTAGATTAAGGATTGATTAAAGTGGTTAATTGAGATTCAATCCTATCTAAGTGTCAACCCAATACTTTCCTCCCCTAATTACCAAGTAACTGTTGGGTGCTCAAGAAGTAAGGCAACGAGACCCACCCTAGCTCCATAGGTCAGTCCTAAGATAAGAGTACTCCCGGAAGAGGACGTTGAGCGCCACGAGACCGTCACCGGCCTATCACCTTTCCGTTGCTTTCTCCGACCTTGTTTTAAATGGCGAAGATGGTTGGTAAAGGTGCCCTATTAAGTCTAATGAGTTATTAAATCTATGAGCTAAGTATTGAAGTGTTTTAAGCTTGCTCAAAAGTGCCAAATGAGCCAAAAACTGAAATTGCAAGTTATGAAGATTGAAGCTCTTAAATGTGAAATTATTGTGTGTGAAACGTTAAGAACTTGAAATAACTTGGAATTGAAAAACAATTGTTTAAACCATTAAGATACCCATGTTTGCATGCATGTGTGAAAGATAAATATTTAAGAAATTATAGCTTGCATGCAAAACAATGACGAAAAAGCAAAAGATTTACTTATGCCTCCACGGACCTAAACTAGCATTGGTTGTGTGAGATCTACTCTAGATAATTTTAGCTTTAAGCATGCATGTAAGATACCACAACTAAGCTAGCTAAACGATGAAAGGAAAACATAAAAAAAACTAAACTAAAGTTGGAAGACAAAAACTGAAATGACAGAGAAGGCAAGCCACTTGGGTACCCTCCTTTGGGCTTGCTTACAATGCTTTAGATAGAAAAGAAAGAGAGGACAGAGTTAACACTTTGAAAGGAGGTCCTTGGAGGTGTGTTGTGACTGAAAATGGACAACATGCACCCTTGACCTAGCGAGAACCTACAAAAATCAGCGAGCTATTGCTTGCTGATTTTGCTGCAACACACTCAATAAAAGTTAAGAAAATTTATGTTTTGCAACAGAAATTTCCTACATATAAAAACCAAAAATATAATTGATTTAAAATGACCTATCCAATGAGTTAGATACCAAAATCAGAATATGAATAGAATAGAAAAGGTAATATGAACATCTTATGAAGTTTAAGTGAGTGATGAGGGTATATCCAAGCTTGAATCTATCCCAACAACCCTCTTGAGATGACCTGCAAATCTTGAACACAATGTGAGAAAGAGAACATATAATGTATAGCATGCATCAATATTACAACAAAGTTTATATTATAGATGCATGCAAAACATATAAATCAGCAACTATCCTATTGCTAGACTTAGCTAAGTAAACAAAATTTACCTAAGCATATGTTCAATATCCACAAAATATCCAAAATAATAACAATTTCACCTCACAATAGCATGGAAATCCAGACCAAGTCTTGCACTCCAATGTTCCTCCAAAGCTCTTATTTTATTACCAAGGGGAAGAGGTTCTAGCAACAAAGTTGCTCCAAGCTCTTCAAGAACAAATGAACCAAAGCAAGATGACAATGAGAGAGAGAGGGAGATGGTAAGAAATTGGTAGCATAACAATACTCACAAGAATGGTCGTGAATGAATGAGGGAGAGGTCTCATTTATAGCAAGAGAAGGCAAAGATACCCCTCTTGGATCTTTGCCATTTGTGAAAAATCCAACTCAAGAGGAACTCAAGTCGAGGAACGCATGAGCTTTTAGGTTAAGACATGAATAGCAAGTGGGGATGAGGTGGAGGGTGAGTTGGCCATCTAAGAGGGGCGTATTGGCCAAGGGAACGCCCACGCATAGCTTTAAAAGGTACCTTCCGCTTTCAAACGAGATGTTTCCACTTTTTCAAATGGAGAGGGCACAACTTCCAAATGGGAGATGAGCTTTAGAGTGGAGTGTGGTTGGAGTGTGTTGGCCACACTCTAAAGAGGACGTGGAGAGGTTAGGAGGGGCCCATAACTCATTTAAAAACGAATTACTAAGTCTCACGTGGGAAGGGGGCGCATTTCCCCATGAAGGGCGTGGGGGTTTTGAGTGAAAAGTGAGTTAGGGGTGAATTAAAGGTTAGGAAGGGGATTGGGTAGGCTAGGATGTATCTCTCTCATCGTTATTCACCTTTACTTCACTTAATTTGCTCATTAATTACACAATTGACACTTTTCCCATGTCTTGGGTTAGCAATTAAAACTGCTTTTATCTGACTAAAACTCCTATGTGGACAAAACCCTAGCAAAACTTGTCTGACTGAGTTGAAACTTGATCTAAGGGTGTAGGGGGTGTCATTCCATTTCTTTTGAGCACAAATACCCCTATCAAAAGCCCAATGACCTAGCTTTTACAATTTTTCATCAAAATTAATTAATTAAATTTCCAACCTTAGGAAATTTTAATTAATTAAAAAAAAACTATCTAGACTCTACGGAATTCCGCAAAACTTTTTGAGTTGTCTTACATGGTCATTTACATCATCCCTAAACACTAGCTACCAAAGGGTGACTTCATTAAAACGCCTTTCAGCACTTTGGAGGATTTATTAATAGTGGGAGTGAAAAACTCAAGGGAAATTAATAAGGCTGGTTAGGCCAAATTAACATCTTGAGGATAAAAAACACTCAGTGAAAGGAACTCTCCAAATGAAGAAATCCTAAGGTAACTGACCTAACTATGATCCATGCAGACCTATTACATTATTAACCCACGCAGGGGTGCGGAAATTCCATTTACAAAAATGTGTGTTGGACCAAAAATTGCCCCGTAGAACCAAACAATCTCTGACTTGTTTACATCTGATGATGCATATCTTCATGGTACATGGAGTTGACCCCCTGGTTGAATAGGTGGTCAACATCTGGCTCCACATGGGGACGTGTGTTCAATCTTCTCACATGGGACGGAGAGCATACAAGAATCCAACATCTACACTCGGAGTGCTCACCAATATCCAACATAAATATACATATATATCAATGAATAAATAAAATGCTACAAACAACATTTACATAATGAAATAACTAATGTACAACATCTATAATTACAAAATGAAACTATGTTACAAAAAATAATTCTAAGTTCATATCAACATAATGAATGAAATAATACAAAACTGAAATACAAGGAGAAGGGTTAGAGATACGTTACAAAGGGTGTCCCTTTGGACACCAAGTTGCCGCATGAAAAAACTCTTCAAGGAGGGGTCCTCTCACTAGCATGTCTGATTTTATGTCGCCCCACTAGCTGAGAAGAGTTGCCAGAAAACTAATACACTTTATGTTGATTTCTAATCTTTTCATGTGAATCCCAGTTTCTAACCTTAGGCAACTTGGGACAATCCCCTTTAAATAATTTCTGATGGTTTTCCATAGGTGCCAATAGGGATGGTATACTTTACTTTATCAATATTTATCTTACCATCCTTACTACTTTCCATCAGATTTTCATCATAATATCTATCTTTGATTTTCCCAATCTCTGAAAAATAAGGAGGGTGTGGCCCAAGAATTCCATCTATTCTGGCATCTAATTGTTTCCTTTGATGAAGGTTGAGCTGATAACATATTTTCGACTGACAAATCGAACTCTGACTTTAATTCTGAAGGAGGCAAACCATTATTTGTTTTATCCAAATCTTCTGCAAGAAAAAGCCCATCAAAAGAATCCATGGGGTCCCAAACATTACAAATGCTTGGGGGTTTCCTATTTAGTTCCATCTTGGTAAATGCAGGAGTAGACTCTATCTCATAACATCCCATTTCTACCTCTCGATACACAATCTCATTATCCTTTCTCCTAGGATCTTCCACATGATACTTTCTTTCCAACTCTCTATCTAATCTAAACGTTAAACCATTTGGAGTTGAAATGGTGGCATAAGTTAAATCCATTTGTAAATTACCACCTAAATCTATAGTTGTCTTTCTATTTAGCAACATACCCCAAGTATCTAGCACATCAATCACAACAATGTCCATCTCAATCATGATATCTGGGAATGCAGCCAAGTGTACTTGTAATCCCTTAATCAAACCATGCACCTCAATTGTTCTGCTATCCATAGCACAAATGTTATGATAAGGTCTAGATATCCTTAAGTTCAACTGTTCCATTACTCTCTTAGTCATAACATTTGAGGTAGCTCCTGAATCAAGCATACAATTGTGAAGAATAAAATCATTCACGAGTAAGGATAGGAAGAAAGATCTATTATTTTTGTTTCCCCTATCCATATTTTGCAAAATGACCGGTGCATCCTGATAAGTTCTTGTTGGTGGAATGTCAACACTTTTCTGAGAAGGACAATCTATGGCTCTGGGTAGATTTTCCCTCTGAGAAGGAATCTTCATTATTTTCGACACAGGCACCAACATCTTTGCATTATTTAACCATCCTCCTAAGTCAATATTCAATTCTGAGCTTGCATACACATTTGACTTAGGGGGAGTGGGAGCTACCTTGGGAATGTTTGCTTGGTTTTTGTCTTGATTTTATTTCCATTCCTTTGGTAGGTAATGCCTCTAAACTTAGCCATTTCAGCTATCTGTTGTGGAGTAGGCTTAGGACCAAACTTTTATGTTGCCTTATCCATCACAACATCACTCATGCAATTCATGTTACTTACCCCCTCATTATCTTCATTCTAATCCATCCGATCATACATGCCAACGTTATACTCATGACCAAACATATTAATTTGTTCATTCTCTGATCCATAAGGTCCCATCTCACTACTAAGGTGAAGGAAGATTCGGCAAGTTGATTCATCATGAAATTGCTCACAAGGTCTACAATAATGAATAGACTAGTGGTCAACCCAGTTAGTGGATTCAAATGGATTTGGCGGTCTTTGATCTTGGGGAGGAGGTTTCTTAGACCATTTGTCATTTGGCCTATGTTGGGGCCTACTAGCTTGGCCCCTTTCCATGGCTATCAAACTATTTTGCATGGCATTCCTCTAACTAACATGCTCCTTCAATTGATTAGCATGATTATTTTCCACTTGTTTAATCAATTGAGTGAGTTCCTTAATGCCATCACTAGAAGACCCTTGATTCTCCACATTCTTTTTCTTCTCTTCATTAGGTCGAGAAGAAGTTCCTCTAGTAAAACCAGGAATGTTAGACTTCCTAACATCCTGCATATTCTTATCAACTTTGATAGTTGTAGCTTGTGCTACTTTCAAATTATGAGGATCCTTATCCCTTAAGGCATACCTCATTTCCCCCTCAAAGGCCTCCATATAATATATCAAGACTGCAGCATCTGAGGGTTTTATATCATCATGAAGACTCTTCGCCAAACTATTGAACTTAGTGTTGAACACTTCGACAGTTTTATTCTCTTTCTTATGACTAGAACTGAGGGCAGCTAATTGAAACCTATGTTCCTTCTAATCACCCCATCTCTTCTTGAATTCATCCAATATTGAATCAAGGATGCTAAACTTTGTTGGATCAAAATCAGTAAACCACTCAGCAGCATCACCTTCTAGTGAATACACAAATAGGGTCATTTTTACATCTTTTTCATTATGACCCCAACAATATCTCTCAACACACATCTGGAAGTTCAAGATGTGAGACTTGGCACTAATGGCATTGTTTCCCTGAAAGGTAGGTAACTTATCAATGGCCTTTTCAGGGACTTGATGAGGGGCACCTTGGATTGCTGCAAAATTAAAAGGCCTCAAAAACACACTCATGGTTGCATTAGGAGTATTAATGGGATTATAAACAGTTTGTTGATTATTAGTTTGCAACAAGAATTAGATATCAATGAGTGCTTCTTCTCCAAGACTTTCAAGTAGCCTCCTAGGGGCAAGGCAATTTATCCTCCTCCTATAAACCTTTTCGGGTTCAGGAAAAAAATAAATCAGTCCTTGTGCAACGCTCCTAGTAATATACGTGACAGATTTTTTCAATGGAATCGCCACTTGGAAAGGAATCACACGAAATCAATCAATGCAAGTTCAAAGAATTTTAGGGACTAAAGTTTTTATTGTTTAGTTCTAAAAGAATAAGTTGAGTCGTTTTGACCAAGGATAAATGACTTATCCCCGGCAACGGCGCCAAAAATTTTGTCATCCTTATACACACTTGCAAACGTGAGCTAAGTCCTGCTCACTTAGTGTGTCCTTGGAGGCACAATGCCTAGGTTCAAAGTCCACGTTGTCACTTTGACCTGAACCTCTTCCGTCTAGGCTAACTCCTAGGGAAGCCAAGGGCGATAGACCCTAGTTACTAGATGAGATTAGCGTTTAAGTTCTAGGAGTTGGTTTTAATTAGTTATATGGTTTAGGGAAAATCTAGCCTATGATGTTAAGCAGCAATGCGAGATGCAACAATTAGTATGAACAATCAAACCGTTTCCTAGGACGACTAAGACAAGTGCCTAAGATTGAGCAAGGGATCAACTAAGTTAAAGGGAGTTTGATTACAATAGATTTACAAACATGACAAAAGATTAAGTACAAGATAGATACAAAGATATAATAAAGAATATCTAAGATTACAATAAGGCTAAACTAGAATAGATACAACAAATACAAGATATACAGTTATTAACAAGTTGCTTGCATGTGCAGGAAATAAAGATAATCAAGATAAGACAACCATCAACACATTAAGCCCAGCATGCTCACAATAGATCTTACTCTATTGCACTGCTTATCAATGGCACATAAACAATCACTCAAGACCCAGTCAAGAGAGTGCCTCCAGGTGGATGCTCAACTTCTTGAGGAATCACACCACGAATTTGGAACAATAGTATAAATGAAAAGAGCTTGAAAATGTAAAGTATTCCAGATCATAGATGTAACCACTTAGATAATTATTCCACAACTTATGAAAATGATTTGCATGTAAAAGTAACAGTAAGATATAGTGCTTGCAAGTGTAAATGTAGATTGTCGAAGTTGTAGATTAAGGATTGATTAAAGTGGTTAAGTGAGATTCAATCCTATCTAAGTGTCAACCCAATACTTTCATCCCCCAATTACCAAGTAATTGTTGGGTGCTCAAGAAGTAAGGCAACGAGGCCCACCCTAGCTCCACAGGTCAGTCCTAAGATAAGAGTACTCCCGGAAAAGGACGCTAAGCACCACAAGACCGTCCCCGGCCTATCACCTTTCCGTTGCTTCCTCCGACCCTGTTTTAAATGGCGAAGATGGTTGGTAAAGGTGCCTAATTAAATCTAATGAGTTATTAAATCTATGGACTAAGTATTGAAGTGTTTTGAGTGCTTTCAGCTTGCTCGAAAGTGCCAAATGGGCCAAAAACTGAAATTGCAAGTTATGAAGATTGAAGCTCTTAAATGTGAAAGTATTGCATGTGAAACGTTAAGAACTTGAAATAACTTGGAATTGAAAAACAATTGTTTAAATCATTAAGATGCCCATGTTTCCATGCATGTGTGAAAGATAAATATTTAAGAAATTATAGCTTGCATGAAAAACAATGATGAAAAAGCAAAAGATTTACTTATGCCTCCACGGGCCTAAACTAGCATTAGTTGTGTGAGATCTACTCTAGATAATTTTAGCTTTAAGCATGAATGTAAGATACCACAACTAAGCTAACTAAACGATGAAAGGAAAACATAAAAGAAACTAAACTAAAGTTGGAAGACAAAAACTGAAATGACAGAGAAGGCAAGCCACTTGGGTATCCTCCTTTGGGCTTGCTTACAATGCTTTAAATAGAAAAGAAAGAGAGGACAGAGTTACCACTTTGAAAAGAGGTCCTTGGAGGTGTGTTGTGATTGAAAACGGGCAGCATGCACCCTTGACCTGGCGAGAACCTGCAAAAATCAGCAAGCTATTGCTTGGTGATTTTGCTGCAACACACTCAACAAAAGTTAAGAAAATTTATGCTTTGCAACAGAAATTTTAGTGAGTGATGAGGGTAGATCCTTGCTCGAATCTATCCCAACAACCCTCTTGAGATGACCTGCAAATCTTGAACCCAATGTGAGAAAGAGAACATATAATGTATAGCATGCATCAATATTACAACAAATTTTATATTATAGATGCATGAAAAACATATAAATCAGCAACTATCCTATTGCTAGACTTAGCTAAGTAAACAAAATTTACCTAAGCATATGTTCAATATCCACAAAATATCCAAAATAATAACAATTTCACCTCACAATAGCATGGAAATCTAGACCAAGTTTTGCACTCCAGTGTTCCTCCAAAGCTCTTCTTTTATTACCAAAGGGAAGAGGTTGTAGCAACAAAGTTGTTCCAAGCTCTTCAAGAACAAATGAACCAAAGCAAGATGACAATGAGAGAGAGAGGGAGATGGTAAGAAATCGATAGCATAACAATACTCAGAAGAATGGTCGTGAATGAATGAGGGAGAGGTCTCATTTATAGCAAGGGAAGGCAAAGAGACCCCTCTTGGATCTTTGCCATTTGTCAAAAATCCAACTCAAGAGGAATTCAAGTCAAGGAAGGCGTGAGCTTTTAGGTTAATACATGAATAGCAAGTGGGGATGAGGTGGAGGGTGAGTTGGCCATCTAAGAGGGGCATATTGGCCAAGGGAACGCCCACGCCTAGCTTTAAAAGGTACGTTCCGCGTTCAAACGAGATGTTTCCACTTTTTCAAATGGAGAGGGTGCAACTTCCAAATGGGACGTGAGCTTTAAAGTGGAGTGTGGTTGGAGTGTGTTGGCCACACTCTAAAGAGGACGTGGAGAGGTTAGGAGGGGCACACCTCATGAGGAGGGGCCCATAACTCATTTAAAAACGAATTACTAAGTCTCACGTGGGAAGGGGGCGCATTTCCCCATGAGGGGCGTGGGAGTTTTGAGTGAAAAGTGAGTTAGGGGTGAATTAAAGGTTAGGAAGGGGGTTGGGTAGGCTAGGATGTGTCTCTCTCATCATTATTCACCTTTACTTCACTTAATTTGCTCATTAATTACAAAATTGGCATTTTTCCCATGTCTTGGGTTAGCAATTAAAACTGCTTTTATCTGACTAAGACTCCTATGTGGAAAAAACCCTAGCAAAACTTGTCTGATTGAGCTGAAACTTGGTCCAAGGGTGTAGGGGGTGTCATTTCATTTCTTTTGAGCACAAATACCCCTATCAAAAGCCCAAGGACCTAGCTTTTACAATTTTTCATCATAATTAATTAATTAATTAAATTTCCAACCTTAGGAAATTTTAATTAATTAAAAAAAACTATCTAGACTCGACGAAATTCCGCGAAACTTTTTGAGTTGTCTTACATGGTCATTCACATCATTCCTAAACACTAGCTACCAGAGGGTGACTTCATTAGAACGCCTTTCACCACTTTGGAGGATTTATTAATAGTGGGAGTGAAAAACTCAAGGGAAATTAATAAGGCTGGTTAGGCCAAATTAACATCCTAAGGATAAAAAACACTCAGTGAAAGGAACTCTCCTAATGAAGAAATCCGAAGGTAACTGACCTAACTATGATCCATGCAGACCTATTACATCATTAACCCACACAGGGGTGCGGAAATTCCATTTACAAAAATGTGTGTTGGACCAAAAATTGCCTCGTAGAACAAAACAGTCTCTGACTTGTTTGCATCTAATGATGCATATCTTCATGGTACATGGAGTTGACCCCCTAGTTGAATAGGTGGTCAACAAACCCCAGTTGGCTAGACGATGAAAGAGACATAGTTATCGATTCAATAGCACCATCGCAGTCAAAGGCAAGTTGTTCTCATTCATGATTTTGTGAGTTGCCATTGATTTTGTTCGACTTTGTATCCACTCTCACTTACATGCCATGGTCCATCTGGGCATCATCTATGGATTTTGGACTCTAAAGTATATATAAGAAAAAAATTATTTAAATTAATAAAATTCGAGGCCTTCCTACCAAAAAACTACTTGAATTTATTGTTTATATTTATTTTGAATATTGATATCATGTATATAGTAGATTTAAATTTATTTGACTCTGTCTCAATCTATTTTGATGTCTATATTTGATAGTGGAAAATCCCCATTCTCTTCTTACTTTTAGTGTACTTTTCAATTTGTCAAGTTATTATTGATTTTTCTGTGGACTTTTGCGAAGTCACCAGGATCAATCTTCATTTTGTATTTGTCAAGTCATTCCCAAGTCCAAATCATATGTCTTTGCTCAAAGTATTTCAAGTATTCAAGTTGTAGCAATGCTATAACCTTGTTAATGAGACCATTAATAAAGTAACATATTGTTGTGCCTTTCACATTACTTGATTCCAATTCTGTGCACATTAATGAAACCTAAGGACCTTTTATCTTGCATTGCCCTCATGTCCTAAAGATAACCAACTCTACCCAAATCTACTAATGATTTCAGAGATAATTGCCACACACCCATTGTAATTTTCCAATAAAGCTCATTGGAAAGACATGTCATGTGTTATGGTGGGGCAAGTTTAAATGAAATTATGGAATTTTGAGAATGTTCATGTAATGCACTTTATTTTGAACGTGACATTTTAGTTTCTTTTCTATGCAAGTGTAAAAATAGTATTTAGCACAATTATGAACTATTTTTGCTATCTAAATAAGGCTTAATAAGCTGCCTAGTTACAGAAGCATGGAAATAAGTTTTGCCACTCACAGTAAAGCTATCACATTCATAAATGTGCAAGTATGTAACAGGCTGTGACCATCGAGACACCATAGTTGAGTGTCGAATTCTTTGCATATTTTGTCCAAAAAAACCATACCCACGATCTTGTTCCAATGTATCTTCATTAAGCCCCACATCAGTAGGCCTAAAGGTATCTGCAAAAAATAATTACAATCAACCATAGTTTATGATGCCAGATAATTGGCATTGCTTCCAACAATTGAGATGGAAAAAAACTAAAACATAACCATGTAAAACACCAATAAAGTATTCATCTTCTGTAATTATACCGAAAGAGCATCCATATTACTTAATCAGATCTGAGATTGTTGACATTAAAATCATTGTAGCCTAAATGGATCGAATATATGTTACAAATTATTAAGTACGAGGACTTATTGATCAAAATGCCAAAAGCAAAATTGAGGCAGAAGATTTTAGTTAAATATCAATGCATCGCTATAAGCATAATAGATAAGAAATAACAAAATCACCATCATCCACACCACCTTATTGTTGGAATCCCTTCTTTTAGCAGGGCAGCAAGCTAGATCAATTACAAAGATGCAAAGAAATTATGTTTGAAAGAAGAAACAAATGCATGGCTAAGAACAAAATGAAAACTGGAGACACAGACCTGCAAAGAAATTTAGTATCTTCTTTTGCAAAGAAATCAGTGACAGAGGGTAGATATGGGCATGAGAAGGGTTTAGGTGCTCGAGGTGGCCCATAGATGTACCGTACAGACATGATCCATAGCAATAGAGAAGAGAAGGGCTTAGATGCTTGAGGTGACCCACAGCGGCACCGTACAGACACTATCCATACGAGAACAAATTCAAGTGTACAAGAAAGGGTTTTCAGATGCCAATGGAGATGAGGAGTTTGTAAGGCATGCCTTTGGTGATCAAGGGCATCCTCGAATTCCTAGGTTTCATAATGTGTACCTGCGTCAAAGTCATTCATAGGAACATTTCCCCCCTAATTACATTCCTCTGAATCCAACTAAGAATGGGGGTGGGGTCCGAGAAGTGGTGCATTCCTTGAACGTTAAATTCTGTAGTGACGTGAAAGGTTCTTTTGCTCCTACTATACAAGGTAATGTGAGCGCCCTAAGGGCAAGTTAGTGACCAGCCCATGTGTGGATTCTCAAAGTATGGTTAGGCCTATGTCCATGGACTGTTAACTTTCGGGGTTACATGAAATGTGTTTACACCATGCTTGGGGTGCTTCATGAGATTTGGGGTACATGGTGTATGTTCAACCCCTGGATGGTCCAAGATGGGTTGGCACATGAGAGAGTCCTTGATGGATTTGCACAATTGAGATAACTTGCTCAATGGATGCTTGACCTCGGATGGTTGTTGTCTTAGTGTTCTTCCCTTAGCATTAGATTTCTCTTGACAATTTGGTGGATGCCCTTCACTAGGGCCCCATGAAGGATTCACTTGCTAGGAGAACACCCTACATGGGATGAGCGTTGTGCACCTTGGAGGAGGGTATCGGGGTTGTACTAGAGGGATGTGGACTTGCCTTGTGGAGCTACATCACCTTGTTGTCATTATTGTGCACGACATCACCTTGGCGAATGACACATGTACTTTAGAGTGTAGTGTCTCACGTATGTTAGCCTACAAGTGCTCATTGTAGGTTTTGCTTGTAAAGGATAAGGCCCACATTGTATTGTTGATCCCCCTTCCCTCTCATATAAATAGACAAAGGAGAGAGTCTTTACATTCATATATGTTCATTCACTCACTTATAATCAATCTTGTGATGGCAAGTGACCTAGAGAAGAGTGTGCACTAGCCTCTCTCTCTCTCTCTCTCGACTCTTCACATGTGCTTGATCTCTCTCTTTCTCTTGAGTCACTAGGGTTTCTTAGTCTTCTTGGAGTATCTTGGAGCATCTTAGAGGTCTAGGGTTGGGGTTTATCCCTTGGACATTGGAGATTAGGGTTTTGTGATAAAACCCTAGGGTGTAATTGTTAAGAAGAGGAGGAGAGGACATCTTGCCTTGGAGGATGTGTTGGTGAGGATGAAATCGTTGGGCCTCCAAAGGCCTTTCCTTCATGCATTGGGGTCTTCTCTCCAAGATACAAGGGATCTCCCTCATCAAAGTGCCAAGTGTCCAAAACGTCACCCTAGAAGGGGGTGACATCACTCTTTTAGGGTGTTCTTCATCTGCAAACTTAAAATATTTTGTAAAGGGGCAAAGTAAAGGGGGTTGACCTCCTTACTTTGTGGTTTACCCTACCTTTATGTGGACAAACACTTCTTAGGAGTTTTGTATAAATAAAGATCATTTTCATTTCATTTGAACATAGTCTCTCACATGAGAAGAGCTACTTGGCTGAAATTTGCACCCCTCTTGGGCAATCTCTCTCTCTCTCTCTCTCTCTCTCTCTCTCTCTCATGCTATGGTTATCATTTGTCTTGTGGAGTAAAGTGGTGCACTATCTCTTGGAGGGTCTTTCTCTTGATATGGTGATGAAAATTCTTGGTAACTAAGGTTTTCTCTTGCATGCTCTTGGAATTAGTAAGGAAAATTTCCATTTTGTTAGCCCTTGGAGGAAAATAAGGGCATATACCCTCCACCAAGTTTTATCATTGTTGTTGGTTGAAAAGGCTATTGCAAAGGTTGCAAGGAGGAG
>ML782369.1:191216-269253 GCA_009831015.1 Picea engelmannii | reverse complement strand
ACACACAGTCCTGTGTTTACAGATCTGGGGGTTTCATTGGGTAAGGTTTTTGCTGGGAGGGTTTGGGCCTCTTTTGTTTTGTGTTTTATCCCTGTGGCCCTTGAGCTTGGTGGCATGAAAGTTCTTTCAATCTTTGGCATAGAAATCAATTGTTGATCCATGAACTGAACCTTTGTCTGAGCATAACAACCGGATCTATACCTATTGTGGTTACTGTGACATCTTCTGAGGTAGGCTGCTGTACTAGGTATGTGCTTTACTTATCTGGATTTGATGTTGCTTCAGAACTGTTCTAATCTAGTTTGTATTGTGTAGATCTAAAGATATATATGCTGTAAAATGTTTAGGCAGAATCATTAGATCTGAAACTTGGTTCAATCATATAGATCTATTGTTATCTGTTCTTAGCTTAAAGTACTATTGTTAGATCTGAGTTATATTCATATGTGATCCGAGTTTTTACTCTTATGCTGCTACTGTCTTTTATAGATCTATCTCCTATATGTTTCATCTCTGATTACACTACAGATCTAAGTTGTTTTTGGTTATTGAATTTCAAAAGAGACTACTGTTTTGGAATTTTACCCTAAATCTAACACATACAGAATTAAATCAAGAGACTTCGTCATTGCAAATTCTAGAAGTGGTTCAGGAGCAGTTTCATCATATGCCATTGCAGCAAGGGGATCAACCTTTGGTTCAACCAGAAGATGATCCTTCTCAGAATCTGCCCATGAGTCTGCAATCAAAGTTTGTTCTTCAAGGAGATCCTCTACCTAATCATTGCTCAAATATCAGGAATTATCATGATCCATTAGAGCTAAGAATGATGGAGTTTTTTCAGAGATCAGATTCTGAGAGTCTTGGCTCTCATACCTTCAAGTTCATTTTTGTGGATATGCCATTTTCCAAGTTTGAATCAACATACTTCATTGATTTCTTAACCAGCAAGCATAAAAATGTGTGTCTCCGTCTTAGGAGAGTTCACGATTGGTTGCACTGGAGGGTTGACTATGTTGACTTTTCCTGTCTAACTGATCACTTAGCTGTGTGGTTACATTGGTCGTCTAAGTATGTTGATCATGGCAGCTTGGACAAACTTCCAGAATAAAATTCTCCAAGTCCTCAAGAAATAAAGCTGTAAATAAAGAAGAGGAAAGTTCCTACCTTTTTGGGCGGTTTTGGGCTTAGTTACATTGCTGTTTTTTGTATTTTTCAATCATTTCCAGATCTGTAATTTGCTGTTTTTTGCTTTGTAACATCAGTTTTTGGTCCTTTTGTTGCCTAGATTTTTCATCTACTTTGTTACCATTTCAGTCCTAACTTATATCTTGTTGTTTTTCCTTTTATTTCAGTCAGTTTATTCTTCCTTTTTTCAGAAATAAGTGCCTCGTGAGAGGCTATTTTCCTCCCGGTAGTTTGCTGTCCACTTTTTTCAGCCAAAGTCTGAAAGTGTCGTCTTGTTGAGGGATGCATTGGTTTGCCACACAGTCTGTCCTATAGAGTTGAGTCTGGATGAGGGTCAATTTAACTGTCTTCCAAAGATATTTGAGCCATTTAGGATGGGTAGAACAGAAGAGACATAGGGGTGTCTTGAATAAGTTTGATGTTTGTCTCTTCATCTTCCTTATTGTTTTTGTCGTCTTGAGTCGGCGGTCCCCCTCATCCAGCACTAGGGATATGGTGTCTTTGTTTATCTTGATCTTTCCTTATTTGCTTCGCGCAAGGGGAGAGGAATTCATCATTGCCTCTTCTCCTTGCAGATCACTTCCCATCGACTACAACACATTATCTGGGGGTGATCCAAAAGTAGAGTACCTTGATGGTCGTTAGCCTCATTGGTGGCCATCTCGCACCTAACAAGGTTGAGCATCATTGGGCCTTGATTGGGTGATCCTTTCAGTGTTCGACATCAACACATTTTTCACATTGACGGGTTGTACTCGTACCTTAGGGCCCATTAGCATCATTGGTGGGTACCTTCGTGCCTAGCAGGTGTTTACACTATTGACATCTGACTAGGCAACCTTTTCCCAAGTGTCAACTTCGACTCATTTTCCATTGGGAAGGGTGTACAGATTCGATGGTCACGAGTAGGAGACTTGGATGAGACCCTCGGTTTTCAGCAGATCAGCAGAGAGTGGCCATGTATGCATTTGACTCCATATGCCCTTTAGACAGGCGTTCCAGTATCACAAGCTATCCTTGGGGTCATACATCCTCATATACAGGTATTCTTCATCATCGAGGACCTTGGCAGTTACAGATTCAGAGATTACACAAGTTCTCGGCATCCCACAGGGGGATCCCATCCCCTTGAGTCACCATTGTCAACCCTTGGATTTTCTCACTTGGAAATCCTGGGGTTAGGAGTCAATATTATCTTCATCTACTGACATTCAGACTTTTCTTTAGAGACAACATTTGATCAGGCCATGGTTGTTTCTTGTCGAGGTCAGGTACAGAGAATGGTTATGTAGTGGTTTTGCTTCAGTGACAGAGTCAGCTCAGTTCTTCATGGTTCAGAGAGAGAGATTGTTGCTTTAAGCCATTTCCCTATTTTTTAGGAGTTCCCTATTTTTTAGGAACTTCCTATTTTTTAGGAGGCAGTGTCTAGAGACCCATACGACATTTTTTAGTACATAGTGTTGTTCTTGGTTGCGTAATGAAGCCAGTGAACCCTTTCCCAAATGTCATCTGAGTATTTTCTATTTTTAGCAAGCAAAGATCGAGAGGTCAAATGGTGATTCTGATTGCAATTCCGGATTCCCTATAAAAAATCGAATCCGATGAGTATATACACATTGACTTCCGAGGACTTTCTATTTTTAGCAGTGTCTATTTTTAGACATGTTATTTTTGGCAGTGGTCTCCTGATGGTCCTGGACACATTTCTGGCATTTCCGAAATTTTAGGGAAGCTATTATTTTGGGCATGTCTATTTTTGGCAGCATCTATTTTTAGTAGGAAATGACACATGGCAGTTTCCAGAAATGACGTGGCAGTTGGTTGGACGTTTATATGAGTTGGTGTCCACATTGGATCGATGAGTTATGAGGAGAGGAGGGAAGCCTGCCTTTTTTTCTCTCCATCCTTAATTCTCTCAACCACCAAAATCCCTATATTCTCTCCCTAATTTCCTAAATTTCCTCAACCACTTCCACAAATCTCTCCCTGATTTCCCTCTCCCTATATTCTCTCTCTAATTTCCCAATCCCTATTTTATCTCCCTAACTTCTCTCCCTAATTTCCCAATCCCTATTTTCTCTCCCTAATTTCTCTCTCCCATTTCCCCCTCTTGACTCATTTGTCTATATAATCAAGTGCATTTCATTGTACAAGGGTTGGACATTCTACTTCAACAGCTCAACTATTCAGAATTCTCTCATTCTCCTTTCTTCTTCTAGCTTTCTGTTTGTATACAGGGATCACTACTATGCCAATTTATGTACTTGTTTTCTTGGTGCAATCAGCTTCTAAGCACTTGCAGAAATAAAGTTTTGATGTGCTTGTACCGGGCCTTCTCTCCTGTTGGTGTAATTGGTTGTGAAATGTTTATTTTTCAGAAGTTCCTAACATATCATTTAGGCAATTATCAGCTGTATGATATCGTTTTCTGCACTTTTTCTTTGCTGATTTATGAGCTAATGAAACAAGGATTCCACCAAAAACACTTAAAAAATTAAATTTTCTGAACTTGGTTGTCTAAAAAGCAGCCATACTCCTCTTGCTTTTGTTGCTGTTATATTGCATTTGTTGTTGTCATTTTGTCTTGTTTTGCAGATTTGCAGGTAGCAGACAGCGAGCATAGAGGCTAGGGACACCCCCCTGTGGTTGGCACCAGTCCAAAAGAAGAGGAATTTGTCAATGACGTATAGGGGAAAATTTCCTACAATTAACCTCTTTTTCTGCTCATATTCTACATCATTTTCAGACCTGATTTGGGGTGCTAACAGCTGAATTTAAGTCATTTCCAGGTCTGTCCATAAGTGCAGAAATTTGCATTAACAAGACCATAGCATTAATCACACAATAGTTGGAAATCAGATAGCAGAAGCATAAAATCAGTTACACACATACACAGGTAATTACTCCTTCAAATCTAGTTTTTCATTCCTTCGAAAAACTTACAAGGAAACCTCCACAAGCTGCCCAAAAAACAACACTACACGGATACCAAAAAACACCTCAAACTGAGCAGAACAACCTGCTAGGGAACTATAGCACGTTGTGCGACTGTACGGAAACTGGTACTATTGTGTTCATACAACTGTACGGATCCGTATAACACTGTTCATACGACTGTACAGACCACTGGATGAAACTGTGTGATGCTAGAAACTGGCTGCCTGCTCTCTCTGTCACCCAAGCTGCTCAACTACTCAAGTGTTCTCGTGTCTTAACTCTCTATATTGACCTATCTTTATAGTTTTAGCTGAAACCAAAACCCTAATCTATTTTTGAGATTACTCCTAGTGTAAGTCATGCATGCATGAAATACACTTTTTAGACTCAATTGTTAAAAATAAGACTTTCACTTTTTAACTAAAGTTAATTACAAAATAGAATTACTTTTTCAAAAACAAAATTACTTTCTCGTACTAATTCATGTCCGAGCTATAATTCTCAACAAAGATCTCCCTTGGTCGATTGCTTATGTACCATGGTTGATGTTAGAGCACTTTCATGATTGTATCTCAGCATTACAGTGGCACGATTGGATATATTTGTATCTAGGAGGTGTGTTCCACATGTTCCCCTTTCTATTTGATGATTTAGTCGCTACATGGCTATGGTCATGACATGTGGTGGTGGCTTGGTGGCCTAGGAGATGAGCTTCCTAGCACATGGTGGTGCATTGCTTGTATAGATCACACTTTGATTAGATTGATATCACATGAATGTGGAGCACAAGGTATATTTGACCTTATTCACATGTTTCCAAGTGTTTATTTTGGCACAGTTCAATATGTTTGAGCCTTCTAGTTGGAGAAGGCTAGTCCATTGGGGGATGTTTGACACATGTTCCACCTCGTCATGACATATACTATAACCCCTTGTGGAGCTCTCACTGTTTGTTCACATGTGTGAAGGTCATTCTAGCCCCTTCAACAGCTAGTTTGACCCTCTCTATACTTGTATGGAGGCATTACCCATTGAGCGCCCTTGCTTATTTGGCTAGTTTTCACACTTGAAAAGGTTTATCTTGATGTTTAAGCCTTGATTAGGTGTAGCACTCACCCTTTGGCACATATGTTAAGGCGTGTGGCATATTATATCGATATTTTGCTTGAGTAATGGGGTTATCCCCTTACTCCATGGATTAATTGGTTTTGTGCACATGGATCTATGGTATTGTTAGTGGCTTTGACCCCCCACACATGGGATATAACCATTGGCATCTATTTAGGAGTGGTTGCACCTTGGAGACCACATCATGGATTATTTATGCTTATTTAGATGGATGTGCCACCTTTGTGATGTCTTACTTGGTCTTTGCACACTTTCTCTTGCATCTTTGATGGGACGTCCACCTTGGAGGGCTCACATAATATTTTGAGGAGGTCATTGCAAATGGTTTGAGAATTTAGTTGGTGGAGCAATCTGTCTTGAGGAGATCTAGGAGGACATTGGAGTTGTTGAATTGGTCATCCACCTATTTTTGAGGAGGCATCCCCCTCTCTCGGAGCACAATTGATTGAGATTTGTACATGTGGCATGGCCACCATTATTTTATTGTTGTTTGACTTGTCCACTCCTAGTTAGTTGGTGGATAATGTTAGTTTATGCATTCCTAAGTTAGATATAGGATTGTTGACATGACATTACTATTTTATTGAGGAGGTTGTTGAGCCTAAGCTTTATATAATAGAGGCTCCTCCATTTGTTATGGTTGTTGAAAGTGCTTGTAAATTTTGGAGATCATTTTGCTCTAGACTCTTGTGAAAAATTTTGTGGAATAAATGGCTCCATCTTGCTAATGTGAGGTCATTCTATTGGTGTGTTATTGTTGGATCATTGTTGCTAATTTGTACTTCTCAAAGATAGTTCAAGAGTCCAAAGAGGAGCATGTTTACTACATTGGATGTAAACTAGGTGTGATAGTTCCTTCTCCCTTAGTTTATTTGTTATGGAAATGAATCTGTTTGCATCTAATATCATTTGAATTGTTGCATCAGTTAGTTTCCTAATGAAAGAACATCCTTGAAACCTATCTTGAAGGTGGATCTCTTAGAAACCCCCTCCTTTAAAAATTCTGTAGTACTTTCCAGCCAATATAGGGCTGCTGTAGCATGCACTTTGCAGCTCATCTAGTCCCTAAAAGTTTGTTAAAACAGTTCTCTTAGATGTCCATTTGACCCCATTTGCCTAATCTGGAAATTAGGCACTTGTCCTCCCCTTTCAACCACCTAAAAATCCATAAAAATCAACCCTTTATTTCTGTTTTACGATCTGAAAATTAACAGCAAAAAATAGTTTATTTCAGATTGCTGTAAGTCGAAGAATTCACCCTGAATCATCACCTTGAAATAAAAATCAAATTTTGTTGTGTAAATCCGGAATTTAATTGTTATAATTTCATTAAAACCAAATTTACCATAAGTCCTCAAGCACCTTCATTTAATTCCATTTGTGTGGACTTAAATTGCATTAAGGATTCCCCTTGTGTTGGAAAAGAACCAACCTAAAATGAAGGAAAGAACCAATGTGGTGACAATGGGTGGCATATCTAAGTTGCCCTTGGGGTTTCACATTTATGATTAGGACTTTTTCATCAAGTGAGAACCTAGGTGGTCCCACGTAGTTATCAATGACTCCGATGAGGAACCTACAGCTCAATCTCACTCGTCCTTTGCAAATAGCTCTAGTGGGCCTTGACATCCTCTCTTTGGCCCAACATGGGGAGTTCTTCAATTTTTATAGCATTGGCTACACTCTGTTCTCCATTGGCTAGATATTTCATCCCTTAGCTAGACACTTGGATCTTTGTATATTTTTTCTTTTAACATTGATCTAGGAGTTGATTTCGCACTCCCACTTTGTATTTTCACAGGATGTACTTTTTAGTGCCATTGACCTACATTCTAGCATTGGCTACACTCTATTCTCCATTGGCTTTCATCCCTTAGCTAGACACTTAGATCTTTGTATTTTTTGTTTTTAGCATTGATCTAGGAGTTGCTTTAGCATTCCCACTTTGTATTTTCACCCAATGTACTTTTTGGTCCCACTGACCTACTTTTGTGGTCATTTTGGCCATTAATAACATTATCTTATTTAAACCTTAAACCTTTACATGTACTTTTTAGTCCCATAGACCTACTTTTGTGGTCCTTTGTTAGACATTAATAAAATTATTTTATCTTTAAAATGTAATCTCTGTCTACAAGGGCTTGCTGGATCGGTGAAAGCAGGACATTTTTATTCCTCCACTAAGTTTCGATTCCCTGGGAGGCAAATTTGCCAAATTTGCCCCACCTCTGCAAGAGGACCATTCAAATATCAAAAGCCATCATGGTCATTAAATCGGCCAGTCACAAACCATTAAGTTCGACCCACTGTCCCACCTCTTGATAGGTGGTGGGTGCTTGACACATTAAAGTCCAGAGGGAGCATCCTCGAGATTTTTTAAAAATATAATCAGAAGCCAACAAGGTTCGTAGGTGAGGTGAGGTGGGGTGGGTGGAGAGTTAAACTGTCCACCAGGTTCCATTCTCATTGCAGTTTACCACGCCTGCATAAAATCAGTTGTAAAGGGATGAGGCTGGGTACAAGTTCCACGTGATTTTGGCAGAATAGCTACCGCTCAGACCTGGCACCTAAGCAAATGGATAGCTGCTCTTTGCAGTGCAGCCCCTCACTGCACACACAAGTACACATATATATGGAGAACGAGCCCCTCACTGCACACACAAGTACACACATATATATGGAGAACGAGGTTATACAATCCAATATACTCTGTAATAAACATTTGTTATTGGGCTGGAATTTATTTCTGTAACAACATTCATCCTCAAAATGGGTCCGACCAATTAAGCTATTTTCCAGAGAATTCAAGAGAAACTGCCACTTGGGTTTTGTCTGACGAAATTCCTAATATTCGTTTGTCAAACATAACACTGAAAACAGAAAAGAGAGTAATGAAGCGCAGGTGGTGGAACCTAGAAGAGAGCGCAGCTTTTGTATGGCGGGCGGTGAAGGAGAAGGTCCAGAGGGCGAGAAGGTCTTCCTGCAAAGCTCGAAGAGCGTCTGCACTGCATTTGTTGTCATCCCCTCCTCTCCACTTCGCATTCCTTCTATATCCTCGCCGCAGATATTTGAAAAATTAAAAAGCGAAATGATTTGCCTTGCAGAGAATAAGGATACTAAGAAGCCCATCCGAGCGGATACAGTATTCCCACATTTAGAATTGATTGCTGTATGCTCTCCACATGGCATCCGCACAAATTTATTGTGGAAAATAAATTTTCTCAGCGTTTTAATTTTTTAATGGAAACCGCCCGACTTTAGGTTGTTGAGTTTCTACGTGAGTCGCTCTCGGGAATTTCAACCAAGGTTATATAGGCTTGTGGTATATATTGAAATTGGGTTTTGGGCTAATTGTGGTAAGCTTCAATCTATCTTGATTTGGGGTTTTATACATAGGCTCAGGTAGAGGCTATCCTTGAAGGTGGGGATTTGGGTTAGGACCTATCGTGGAAGATAAAGACATAATTTGTCTATTGAAAACACATGAGCATGAAGGGTGCAAGACATTTATGTTTGAAGAGTATGTGAAGATGGCAATGTGAAATAAAGTCGCTGAAAATGGTAAAGGACATGGGGGTATCATGGTCTTAGTGAAGAAAAAAAAAGGTCGTCTCATTCAGTTAGAAAGAGAAGACTCAAACAAACAGTTCATTTGGTTTAAAATATCAGAAAATGGTAACATCATCAAGATTGCAGCATGTTATTTTGCCCCACAAGTGTCAAAAACTTACAAAAATAGGGGGCTTGACTACAAAGACCCCTTTGTAGCATTAAAAAACGATATTGCAGCATGCTCTCAACTAAGTGAAGTCCTTATAGTGGGTGATTTCAATGATAGGACAACATGTGAACAAGCTAGTATTCTTCGTTGTAAGGAAGACTGCAACCCCATTTGGCTTATAGAAGAAATAAATCATCAGTGGACAAGAGTTTCAAAGGACAACAAAAGATGAAACTTTTTTTGGGAACAATTGCTTACTTTATGTGGGGCATTTGACTTAATCATTTGTAATGGGTTGGCTAGATGGGTGAATTTTGGCAATTTCACCTGCAGTACTTACAATGGAGCAAGTGTAGTAGACTATGCAATTTGCTCACATGGCTTGCGTGAGAAAATGGAGGAAGTTTTGATTGGTGAACAACTGTGGGAGTTGAAATCTGATCATAAACTGATCTATTTAAGTCTAACTTGGGCTAAACAACAACAACATGGGAATAAAAATCAACACATTTAGCAACCTCCTTCAAAGGGCAGAATTTTGTTGACTCAAAAAAACTGTAACACCTTCAAGATAGCGCTAAAGAGGTTGTTTAACAAGGAGAAAATTCCGTCCCAGGGCCTTCATAGCCATGGGCTAATAAATTTAATCCAAAGCGCACTTACAAAATGCAAAAGAGCAAAAAATAGGAAATCTAAAACAAATTGCTTTATGGTTAATGTTTGGTTTGATGAGGAATGCAAAACAGCAAGGAAAACTTTGAAAGAGTCAAACCAGAGAGAAATAAACATAAAAGCTTACAAGCAAATTGTAAGAAAGAAAAAAGTTGATTTCGTGATCTCAAGGAGGGAGGAACTAATCTTCTTGGGGGGAAATAACCCCAAGTTACTTTGGAAGGAACTTCAAACGAGAAAGAAACAAACTGAAAATAATATCACAGCCTATCAATGGTTCGAGTATGCAAAGCAGCTTTATGAGCAAGATCCTAAGGTGGACCCCACTCCCTTGATCAACTCTACTACTAAGCTCTTCACCGTGCAAGAAATTGAGGTGGGTATCAAAAAGTTGGGTGTTGGAAAAGCAAAAGATTTAGTTGAACTCCAAGCAAAATATCTAAAGTGGGGTTCAAAAACTCTTGCTCCTCACATGATGAAAATTTTCAACAACATCATTCAGCAGGGATTCCCTACAGATTGGACAACGAGCCTAGCAATATCGTTTTTCAAGAGTGGGTATGTCAACAATCCCTCCAACTATAGGACCATAATGATAAACCCCTTGTTTGCAAAGTTATTTGGAAGTATGCTAGAAAATAGAATCGGCAAGTGGGCAGAAGAAGGGGATAAGCATGCTAAAGGGCAAGCAGGTTTCAGACCTAAACACTCAAAGGCACATCATTGAAAAAGTGTGGGAAAAAAAGAGGAATCCTTTTGTTGTTTTGTTGATTTCAAAAAATCTTTTGACACGATCCCTAGAGATAAGCTTTGGCATTGAATGGAGGAACTTGGGGTTCTTATACATCTTAGAGCAGTCGTCCATAAGCTATATGAGGAGGTTAAAGTCAAAATCAAAACGTCAGTTGGTATCTCCGAAAGTTTTAGGACCGATATTGGGGTCAATCAAGGGTGTCCATTGTCCCCTACCCTTTTTGGTTTATATATAGACAAACTTGACGAGTGGTTAAACTCACAGGAGGGTGATGGTGCTCTTTTGGGTGATTTTGTGATAAGGCTTCCTTTGTATGCAGATGACCTTATTCTGATTGTTAAATCTGCTCTTGGGTTGCAAGAACACTTAATTTCCCTTGAGCACTTTCGTAGTACAGTGGGGATGCAAGTCAATACTAGCAAGATGAAAGTGGTGATTTTTTCTAGCAAAAGAAAACATAAGCAACATAAGTTCTACTTTGAAGGCAACACTCTTGAAGAAGTGGCAAATTACAAATACCTCGGAATTGACTTCAACAAAAATCTAAGTTGGGAAGGTTGTAGAAAGAAAAGAACTTTGGGAGGTTGGAAAGCGTTCTATGCTTTTCAAAATAGGTGCAGAGAAGCAGAGTTATGGGATTAGAAGACTATGCAAACTCTCTTTGGGCTTTTAGTGATCCCAGTGGTTCTATATGGTTGTGAAGTGTGGGCCAGCAACACATCTGACTTACAGTGGAAGCAAATGGAGAAGATTCAGAAACACTTGATCACAAACAAGTTTAAAATTAAAAGTTCAGTCCCTTATGATATCATTCCAAGTGAAATGGGGGTTGCTCCTATTGAAGCAATTGTTATGGTGCATCTTGTAAGATATCTAAAAAAATTGAGCAAATGGAAGACAGACGGTGGCATAAGGTCGTCTTCAATGACATATTGTGCAAAATAAAGAAGACATGGATGCAACAAAATATTAAATGGCTTAATAAATGGGATATCCACTTGAACAAGTGCCCTACAAAGAGTAAAGAGATAAAGGATTTTGTTATTGATAGGTTCCACTAGCAAACTTGGGATAAAGGACTCAGGAGAAATAAAGAATATTATATTGAAGAGTTTAACCCCACATACAATCATCATCAAAAAGTGTACATAGTGGCCAATATATCTTGGAGAGCCAAATTGCTTATTGCCCAATTAAGAACCAATTCCCATCAACTCTGTTGTGAAACTGGGCATTGGAAAAGACCAAAAGAAGCTTGGGAAGAAAGGGTGTGTGTGCTCTGCACCTTCAGAAAAGTGGAAACAGAAAAACATTTCATTTTAGAATGTCAAGCCTTCAAAGACAGTAGGGGCATCTATATAAGTATCTTGATAGCTAGCTCTTGGAATAACCTATTCAGCAAGGGGACAGTGGAGAAATTGGGGGAGCTCATCATCAAGTTGAACAGGAAAAGGGTTGAACTGCAGAAATCAGTGTGTCAGGCGGTCTATCCCATAGGCTATTGTTAGCCCCGTGGACGTTAAAATCATTTTATTTCTTCCTTACACCAATTTGGTGTCTGGCTTAGTCGTGATCTTAAAATTATAATATTATTATTATGTGTATATTTAGGATTAACAAAGGGTCGATCACACATTAAGGTTCTACAACGTTGCATTGGTGCAAAAATTGTTGCAAAAGACTGAACACCTGCAAGACCGGGTTGCATGATTTCATCGGGGTATTAAGTCTTGCAAGGCTCGATAACATGTATCATCAAAGACCATTGCAAATTGGTAAGAATAAGCTATGAGTATTAGAGTGATGAAAATGTGGTAGACTAGTAAGGATAGGTTATGGGTTCAGAAAACTGATCCAGATCCATAGGAATAGGCTACAAACAACAACTTGAATTGCAAGGATGGGTTATGGGTTTTGTGATTTTAAATATTTCGTAAATGAGTTGTGAAGTAATACAGGGATAACACTACATAGAAGTTGAAGCAATTGGGTCAGCCACAATGAACTTTCTCTGGTGATCAAAGTTGCCTGTGGTTTTCTTCTTCCTAAATATGGCGATCTACGATGATGAGGTGGATTATTCTCCGGACCCTTTTGAATTGTTGGTCTGGGAGCAGCCAGCTGTCAGCTCCCCCCCTTTTTATCTCTTGGATTTGTGTCTGTAGGAGGTGGATCGGTCTAGGGTTTCTCCTTGGGTTTCTCATCTTCCCCATGTCTCTGAAGTTGTTACTAAGGGCTATGTTTTTGGTTCATTGTTCGAGCCTCTGCCTTCTAGGGATTTTTCCCTAGGTTTTGTTCACTCCCAACTCTCGGTTCTTTCTTCTCCGCTACACTTTGGTTTCGTTGGGGCTTACTCATCCCTGGGGTTTTTTCCTTTATCATATTCCCATGCACCCTTGTCTTCGTCGCCTTCGGCTCAAGTTTCTTGGACCTTTATGGATCCCTCCTTGCCAAGCTCCCTTTTGGAAGGACTGTCAGTACCGGTTCAAAGGACCGAGGGCCTTCAAGGTCTGGATTAGGCTGCTTAGGCTCAAAGCTCCGGTAGTTTTCAGGTATTGGACTCAGAGTTTCTTGCTACTTGTCTTTATTCTGATATAGGGTTGGGCTCGCCCACATATCAAGGTTTGTCGTCGCATTCGGAAGGTTTTATTGCTCCAAACTTGCCCCCCTCAAATCTAAATGGCTAGGATGGTGTATTTAAGCAGATCCTGAGGGCTACGACTCCCTTGATTCATCAATCTCTTGTGGCAAATGTCTCTGGTTCAAAGCGTCGAAAGAGAAATAAATGTGTGGCGTCTTTTGGAGAGGTTACAAATATCGTTTTAGGGGAATATCAATCCATAGTTGAAGTTTTTGAAATGGCAGACAAAATCATTGCAGGCAAAGCTTATGACCGACATTTCAATGAGAAAACTCTAAAGGAATGGCAGTTTCCACTTGGGGCTTAGTTTTTAACCTTGCTCCGAAGATCAGACGTCTCTCCAGAGGGTGGTTTATGATTAAATTTGCGGAGATCGCTTAGGCTAACTCGGTCGTTTAGAAGGGTTAGTCTATTGAATCTTCTCCAGTTCTCTTAAAGCGGTGGGATCCTACCTTCGATGCCTTAAGCGAACGAATGGACTCTATTCCTATCTGAGTTCGATTGTCCAGTCTCCCACCCCATATGTGGTCAATAAAATGCTTCCAGGCTATCGAAAATGTGTTGGGACATTTCTTGGATGCAGATATGTCATTTATGGAGTCTAGGGAGATGTCAATGGCATGTATTCTTGTTTCAGTAAATATTCGGGAGGTCTTGAGAAAAGAATTAAATATTACAGACAAGGGTCGATCTCGGGTCCAACTTCTGTATTATGAAGGTGTGCCTTTCCATTGTTGCCTTTGTTATGAGCATGGTCACATTGCCAAAGACTATTCCTTGCCTTTTCGCGGTCATTCTAAAAACCCCACTCTCTCTAGGGCCAGGAAGTGTCAGGGTCTGCAGGTCAATGTGGGTCTCAACACACTCTTTTCTTCTTCGGGTACCTCCAACTCAATAGGTCATGCTTCTTTGGATTCTCCACAGGAATCGGATGGGAGGGCTCCAGCTGCCTCGTCGGAGGCTTTAGCTCTGGCACTGCACTCGAGTTTTGCGTCGGCTCCTTCCACATCTCTTGGATCTAACCCTCTCCTTCCCTATGGCTCAATGGATTGTCCCCCCTCTTCCCTTATCCTCCTTTCTTCCCATCACCTCTTGATCCCTCCTCCTCATGCCCCCCCACCCCCCGACTCTCCATACCCATGGTCCTCTGTTGGGCCTTGTGTCAATGACTATGAGGATAGGGCCATTCTCTTTCAGCTTCATAATCAGTTGGTCTTGGCTACTCTGATGGGTGGGTCTGGGCTTGGCACTAAACCTGATTCCTATATCTCAAAGAAGGGGCATGGTCGTCTCTCCCATATCTCAAAGGTTCAAAATCGAGCTCTTCTCGTCATTGCCTCATGAAGGAAACGATCAATTATTGGGGAACTTAGAGCAGTGAACGCTCCCGTCAGCGTTCCCCCATGGTATTTCTCTCCTTTAATTGCAAGGGTTTGGCGAGCCCCCAAAATAAATCTGCCTTTAAGTGGTTGGTATCTCTTCACCAACCTGGTGTTATTCTTCTTCAAGAAACGATGGCAGATGCGATGGTGGTGATTGAATTTTAGAATCGATGCTCCTTGGTTGGAAATTTACGGGAATTGATGCAAATGGTTGATCGGGGGGTCTGGTGATTGGGTGGCACTCCCGTCATGTTAAGATTTTAAATTCACGGGCCTTGGTTTCGTGCATCAGTGTGGACATTTTGGTGGAAATGATGGGCTTGGAATTTAGGATTCTTAATGTGTATGCTCCCTATGTTGAAAGGGGCCCTTTCTGGGACTCTCTTCTCGATCTCGATCTACTCAAAGCTGATAACCTAATTCTAGGAGGGGACCTAAATTTCTCTCTTGGGGAAGTTGAAGTTTGTGGTCCAAATGCCTACCTTGACCTTCAATGTCAACATTTCAATTATCTTATGTCAGCAAATGGTCTCCTGGATATTGCTCTATGGAAGCTTCTCCCTACTTGGAGGAATATGAGGTCATAGGATGCCCGTGTGGCAAAATGGTTAGATTGTTTCTTGGTCTCTGATAAGATGATGGAGCTTCCTCTTCAATTTCATTAATGGGTCGGCTGTGGGGGTGAATTGTACGACTCGTCAATTTGTCTGGAAATAAAAAGGGGACCAAAAAGGTATGCATCATTTTTCAAATTCAATGCAACTTGGTTATAAGATGAGTCTTTTATGAACCTGGTTAAGGAAAATTGGGTCGGATATGATGTTGGCATTAGTCAATTTGTTGTAGTAAAATTTGTAGCAAATCTAAATAGAATCAAGCAATTGGTGATCCTATGGCCCATGAGAAGAGGAAAAATGATGAGCAATCTAGTAGTCTAATTGAAGCTCAACTTAAACAAATCCACCAAATGGCAGATGATGTTTTTTCTTCGGCATCCTCCAGGGATGAGCTAAAGGCTCTGGAGGCTCGTAAGAGACAATTGCTTGCTGATCAGGAGGCTGCATGGAGGCTGAAGAGCAGGGCTATTTGCCTTGACAAAGGGGATGAGAATACAAAATTATTTCAAGCTTATGAAAAAGGTCGGAAAGCTTCAAGTACCATCTGGAAACTAAAGGATCAGGAGGGCCATGAAGTTTCTAGTTTTGAGGGTCTCTCCCAGATGGGAAAAAATCACTTCCAATCCCTTTTCAAGGCGAAGCCGAGAGTTAATATTGTTGATATTGTTCATTTAGCGCTATTCTTCCCAGATTTGTGGACGAGGATGGAAATAGATATTTATTTGTTGAAGTAATGGAAGTTGAGCTACAAGAAACCTTTCGCAATTTCCAGAAAGATAAGAGCTCGGGGCCACATGGGTGGCCGGTTGAATTCTAGTTGAGTTTCTATGAGCTTATTGGTGCTGACCTCCTGAAAGTTGTAGAGGAGTTTAGAAGAAATGGGAGAATTCATGCCCTTTTCAACTCAACCTTTATTGCACTCATTCCAAAATATGATGATCCTCAATCTTTTGACGAGTTCAAGCCTATTTCTCTATGTAACTGCATCTATAAAATTGTGGCAAAAATAATCGCTCGACGATTAAACACATATTTATCGAACTCCATTTCTAAAGAATAGTTTGGCTTTTTGGAAGGCCGTCGGATTCATGAAGCTATAAGGGTGGCCCAAGAGGGTCTTCACAGCCTTAAACCCTCTATATCCCAAGGCGCAATTCTAAAGATCAATCTATCAAAAGCATATGATCGTGTCAACTACTCCTTCATTCGGCTTATGCTCACTCATTTGGGGATTGAGGTCCCTTTTATCAAATGGGTGATGGACTGCATATCATCCGTCTCTTTTTCAGTTCTTATTAATGGTGCATCCTCGTCCTTCTTCTCTTCGGAAAGCGGTTTTAGACAAGGTTGTCCTCTCTCACCCCTTATTTTTCTATTGGTGGCATAAGGCTTAAGAAGAGCCATTGGATCGGTTGTCCGAGATGGGGAATTTCATGGTATCCAAATCGCTCAAGGCCTTTGAATCACTCACCTGCTCTTTGTCGATGATGTGATTATTTTCTGTAGTGGTCAGCCTAGAGATGCGAAGAAGTTAGCTGAAATCCCCAGTCTCTTTCGTTCTGCCACAAGAATGATAATTAATCCTAACAAATCTACTCTTACCTTCACTGGTTTGGAGGATGAAGGTATTAAAGCTTATCATACTCTCTTTCCTTTCCCAACTCAGGATTTCTCTAAAGGCAATAAATATTTGGGATTCCAGTTAAAGCCCAACTTCTATCGAAAAGAAGATTGGAGATGGATTCTGTCCAAACTGGAAAAGAGGCTAAAAGTCTGGAGTTTCAGGTGGCTTTCTAGGGATGGAAGATTAACCCTAGAAAAATCGGTGTTGAAAGTCATCCCTGTTTACTGGACATCTCTTGCTTGGATTCCAAAGGGGATCTTAGAAAAGGCCAGGTGTATCTACTTTAGATTCATTTGGTCGAGGTCTCAAGAAAAATATACTACGCCATGGTCAGAATGGGAGCATCTTGCTTGGCCAAAAGCTTTGGGTGGATGGGGTTTAAAAAATATTTTCTTATTTTCTAAAGCTTTGGTTGCTAAAGTAAGCTAGCATATCATGTCGACTGACAACCTATGGACCACTGTGGTGAAGCACAAATACATCCTTCTGGATACTCTTGAAGAATGGATTCGGAGACCAGTCAAGTCTCATTCGAATTGCTCTATTATTTGGAAAGTTGTGGTTTCTTCCTTCCCAGTGGTGGGCGATGGTTTGGCCCGGAGATTTGGTATAGGTAACCAGGTTCGTATTGGGGCTGATCCCTGGTCAGGGAGTGGAATTTCACATATTCTTCAAGACGATCTTTTAGCTCGGCTTCATCATGATGATATTTTCTTTCTTCATCAAGCCGTGGATCTGGTAACTAATTCCCTGTGGCATCAAGGGTGGAGGAGCTCTGCCTCACTAGGACCAGAAGACAATCCTGCCATTCTTTGGGATAATTTTATCTTTGCTCTTAGGGTTGGTCACATCAAGCTTATTAACAGAGATGACAAACTGATTTGGAAAAAGGCTATGTATGGGGTTTACACACCCAAATTGGGTTATATTGCTCTTAATGTAGCTCTTCTTCATAGGGAACCATGTTGGTGGTGGAGCGAGTTATGGAAGCTAAAATGCCCTTAGAAGGCCAAAATTTTCGTGTGGTCTATTGTAAATAATAAGGTTTGTACCTGGGATAACATGTGGAAGAGGAAGTATGTTAGGTCGGGTTGGTACCCCCTATGTAAAGCAGACAACGAATCTATTTTTCATCTTCTTATATCCTTCCCTTTTATTCTAAGAGTTTGGAAAGAAGCCTCGACCCTTTTAAATTTAGCATGTGTTTGGGAGGGCCTTTCTTTGGAATAGGCTTGGAAGGACTAGCTTCAAGTGTCGGTCCACAAGAAAATTAAAGCTTTACCTTTGATTGTTTGCTGGGGCATTTGGCTGGCTCATAATTCTGTCATTTTCAAAGATAAACCCACTCTTCCAGATCTCATTGCTTCACAGGGCCTCTTGATGTTATCTCATTTTCCTCGGGAAAAAGACATCCCTACTATCCGGGTCTACCAACCTGAATCCATTGATAAATCTCGACCGTGGGATTTTTTCAATGGTGCTTCTCAGAGTGATAATCAATCATGTGGGGGTGGCGCGATGTTATATCTCTTTGATAACCATTTCTTCAAAATAAAAATGGTCCTAGGTCAAGGGACCAATAATTATGTTGAGCTTATGGCCTCAAAGCTGCTTCTTTGATTCTTCAGGGAGAAGGGGGTTCAATCCATTCAAATTTTTGGAGATTCTATGAATGTCATCAATTGGACTAGTAAAGTTCAAATTAGTCATAATATTCTTTTGATGCCTATTTTGGAGGAGATCTTCAGGTTTATGGCTACTTTTCGTTCTGTTGTTCTAAAACATGTATACAGGATTCAGAACTTTGTAGCAAATGCTCTTTCAAAAGCAGGGATGCAACTCTTTTTTGGTCAATGGCATGTCTCTGAATATACTGGGGATGAGTTTTTTTAGTACTATCACCGCCCCTTTATTGACAGTCCCACGCTCACTCAGTAATTAATGGATAGTGGCATAGACATTCTGCATTCTTCTAGCTTCTGCATATTGTTTACTCTCTATTGATATCTCATGGACTCTCGCATAGATGACTCTACCATCGGTGTTTATATTTCCAACTCCTTTTTTCTGTCTTTGATGCACCTTATGTTGGACTGATCGAGATGATACTTATTATGTTGTTCTCTTTTTCTGTTCTCTTTCTGAACATAATGCTCTTTGATTAGATTTAGTTTTATCATATGCTAGTTGTTTTGCCCCGACCTTTTTCTCTCTCTTAAGAGATGTGCTCTCAAACCACCTACATAATGTAATTTTTTTCTTCTAATGAATAAAGTTACGCTTTTTTCCATGAAAGAAAAAAAAAAAAGTTGAAGCAACAAGCAAGTTAAGTGAGTTTTTTCAAGGGATAAATCAAGTGAGCTTTGTCGTAAAAATTTACGGAGATAAATTGTGTAGACAAATTTGAAATGTCCAACGTTTCTAGTGGACACTCCACCCATCATTAGGGACAACATAAGCTCAATAATACAAAAGAGTACGAGAAAGAATACATTTATAGGGTAAGATTGGGAGATAGTCGTTGAGAGAAGAAGAGAACATTCTAAAAGAATAATAAAGTAAGAAAAATTAAAATAAGGGATCTAACCGTTGAGTAAGAAATATTAAAAATTAAAATAAGGGATCTCGATAATAAGTTGACCATGGAAAATATTAAAAGAAGAGATCTCAAACAAGTTAACAAGTGATCAAGATTGGATTAATTATGTTGGAATAACACCAACTGTTAGGAGAGCGAAAAATAATAAGAAGATCTTTTAAGAAATTTGTTAAGAAATAAATAGGTAAAAAAATAATAAACAAAAAGTTACTATTACCATTAATAAGTTACTAGTACCAAAAATAAGAAAGAAAAGGGAAGAATGGGGTAAGGGTAAGACCGCCATGGAAAAGCCATGAATTTAAGAATAATTTTTTTTTATTATAAGTAAGCTTCTATAAATTACCTCTCAAAATCATAAGATACAATATTAATAGTCATACCAGAGTGTTGGTTGGTCTGAATCGCCCATAAGGGAAACTGATTCAGCTGATATAGAAAAAATACTTGATGGTAAAACTAATTTGTCTATGAAAATCTAAAATGAGTTGTCTATGCAAGGTGCCATGCAAGGTCCAAGAATAAGCAAAGAGTATCATAATTAACCAAAAAAATATAAAAGACCAAGTCCAAAGCTCCTGATAAACTGAACATAAGAAACTAACACCTATGCCCATGCATAAAATTAAGAATCAGGCTGATGGCCGACCTGCACGTCTATGTTGCTCGGGGTTGTCGCCCAGTTGTTAGATGCAGGGGCCACCGCTGTAGTCGATGTTACACATCAAAATTACTCATTTCAATAATGACCTATTGTCGTCATTACAAGTGTCACATTTTAGCCATAAGTGTCGCAAGTGTCGTAGACATCATACAGTCATCTTGCCTATGTCGTGTCTTGAACAACATCAGAAGGAACACTTGAAGACACCCTCAAAGACTAGTTAAAGAAGAAGAAATCATTTGATGAAGAGTACAAAGCTTTTGCCATGAAAAAAACCACTTAAAAATGAATTTTAAAGGTCAATGCTCCCCTACCCACTGTCAGGGAGTGCCAACGCTCCTTGACCTTCTTTAGGGGAGTGTTCCAGCACTTTATGCACCCTTCTGGGGGAGCACTAGGATTTTTTGAGGAAATTTTGGGCAGCGCTCCCCTACCCATTGTTAGGGAGTGTCAGCACTCCTTGCCCTCCTTTGGGGGAGAGTTGAAACACTTTGGGCCCCATTATGGGGGAGCACTGGGCTATTTGAGGAAATCTTGGGTTGTTGAGGAAAATCAGGGAAAAACCCCCCTCATCTTTGGAGTTGGTTGGATTTGAATCTGAGGTCAAGGTTGGATCTTAGGGAAGATCCACAACTAATGGAGAAGAATCCTCAACCTATCCCAAGAATCTCTAAGGTGGTTGGGTCTCTCCAAGTTTATATACGGAGGCCTTCTCATGGTGAAATGCATGGAGTTTTAGAGATACCAAACTTATGATCTCATGAGAAGTGGTATTGAGAGGACATTGAAGGCATCAAACTTATGATCTCACAAGGGAGATAATCAGTGAAGCATAGTCATTTTGTTTGTGGATCATTTCAGCAAGGGGTTGGACAAGGAGAGCTTGGTGAGGCTGTTGCATCTGCATCAAAGGTCTGTAAGTATCTCTATTGAGTTCTCATTAATACATGTGCTTGGCCTGTTTCCTTCAAGATTGTGTATGCCTACATGAACTTGTCTTTAATGGATAGATATAGTTTCAGACTAATCGTAGTAGAATAGGAAGCATGTTTTGTCTTTGATTAGATTGCAGGACCTGTTGAAGAGCTTGTGGATCAGAGCTCAAATTTGAACTGGGCAAGGACAAACATCGTAAAAAAGTACATCTTCTTCCTCTTCCCTATATATTAGTTTAGCTAGGTTTAAAGGGATGTCAGTGACCAAAGTTAGCACCTTTCTGTCTTGATCTTAGAGATTTAGGATCAAAGAGGGAATCCACTTGTCCATAGGGGGATTTTCCTGTAACAGTCGACAAAGCACCGGTCCCAAGACCTAGAGTGTGCAAGGAGCCAAGCAGTGTTGTGAGCAGGAATTCCAGCATGTCCCCTCGTCGGTCCATATTTTCCAATCGAAACTGCAGGTCATCCTTATCCTTTATGACTTCGAAGACAAGGTTGTGCATGATCTCCCAAGAGGCAAGAAGGTTTGAGCATGAAGCGCAGTCCCAACGAGAATAAGGTTGGGCGGAGGTGGGGGGCTCCACAAAGGGGATGACGGGGGAGGATGAAGGTGGCAACTAGGCAGAAGACTCAAGCGGAGGAACCGAAGGGACAGTGGGTGGTTTTGAGGAGGAAGGCGAGTCCGAGAGAGGACTCGGGGTGAAACCTAGAGAATTTCCATGATGGTCATACCATTCCACATAACAGGCCTAGGGAGAAGACAGAGGGGGACGACTACGTTGGCCAGAAGAGGACAGGGATGAAGAGGAGGTCAAATGTTGGGTGGTGGGCAAATTGTAGAAGGAGCCCAATGAGCCATGCGCTTGAATGTTTGATACCATATGGAGCCTCGCTTTGGTCTCCCTCGGAGTCAAGGCAGGGAACGTGAAACAATTGTAGGGGTTTGCGGTGAAAAACCAGACCAAAGTTGAATGTAGAGAGGTAGTAAAACTGAAGCGAATGAGTCGATGGATCCCAACGGAGGAGCAGTAGGCCAACATAAAAACCAAAGGAATACCTTGCACAAGCGTTGAGGTGATGGATAGGGTGGAGCGGTCATTGCCATGACGAAACTAGGAGAGGTGGCACGCAAAAGCAGCAGAGCTGGTACGCAGTGGTATGGATGTCAATGGGAGACATAAGGGGGAACAATTAATAGGGAGGATGGCGTCGCAGGTGCACTTTACATGGTCGTAGCATGCATGAGATGCATCACCTGTCCCATTGGACACTTGGACCCATCTAACACCCCATCCGGGGGCTATCTGAACTAAGAGACAAAGTAATGCAGTCATGGAGAATCAGATGTTCCATAGAGGCAGTAGGCGTGCAGACTAAATCCGACCCTTCCTGTTCCGCCCCTATATTTGCAAGCTTGTCGACGATTTTGTTTGCTCACCTTCGAATATGAGAGCAGATAAGAGCCAGGTGTGGTTGAGCTAAAGTCGTTATTGCATTCAATCCGCTTGCGAGGCGCCAACAGGGGGATATTTTGTCGGGGTCCACCCCATGAAGAATTTTCACAAAGAGGCTAAGAATTATTTAGGAGTCCCCTTCAACTATAAATTGATGGTAGCCTTGCTCTTGTGCAAGATGCAGACCTCGAAGAAGGCCTGAAAGGTCCGCAACATTATTGGAATTATGCCCTATGTTGCCTACAGAAATAAGAATAATGGAGCCCTGGTAAACTTGAATGACTGCTCCCTAACTTGCTAGTCTCAAATTTCCTTTAAAAGATCCATCAAAATTTAGCTTGATGAAGTCGGGTGGTAGAGGCATCCAAATGGAAGGGTCACTCAGAGCAGGGGACCTTGGTAGAAGTCTGGAAGGAGAGGTGATGATGTTGAGATTCTAGTTGGTGAGGATGTTTTGTTCATGGGGAGGACAGATCAGGTCATCCTCTTTCCAAGGATGCAAGTGGATGGCTTTGATGATGTTATCTTGTATTCTTTGCCAACCCGCTCACCATTCAAGCTATGAGGATTGAAAAATACGTTGGTTCCATTCTTTCCAGAGCTACCAAAGGATGAAACCTGGCAACAGTTCCCAGATGCGGTTGAGGATGGGAGATCAAAAAGTTGTTTCACGCCACCCTTCTATGGTTTCCTTGAGTCTGTTGCAGTTGCAATCCGATGTGTGCATTACCAATGCACAGTGGTCCCATACCTAAGAGTTGTAGGAGCAGAGATTTAGGAGGTGATTTTGCGTCTCAGCTTCGTCAAGGCAAAGCGGGCATATGGAAGGACCGACAAATCCTCGTTTCGTTATATTATACTAGGCAAGGATGCTTTTATGCATGACAAGCTATACGAAAGTAATGATCTTGGGCCAGAGCTCTGCCATCTAGATTTTTTCCCAAACCGGCTCACGTGGTTGTAATTTGAAGGCTGCCTTGAGACTATAGGCCTCTTGGATATTTAAGGTGCCATGCGACGAATATCCCCATCTTAGGATGTCCTCTCCCTGACTTATTTGGATTTTTCTAGAATTAGTTGCCTCGTGCCAAGGCATGAGATCCACTCGTAACGAAACATTGAGGTCAGCCCTGGAGGATTTCTAAAGATGCCAAGTGGCGACAGGGGGGGCCTCTTGCCAGAAGTCTGCCACGGTTGTGAGGCCCGCCTGACTCATGGGGGAGAGGAAATCTGTTGTGAGGGGTTGTTGGGCTAGGGTAGGCAATTGTTGCCAAGAATCATGCAAGAAGGATGTGGTTTTGCCATTCCGCACTTCCCAAAAAGTGTGTTCAGTAATCAAGGAATTGTTTTGCTTAGCTGCGTTCGAGAGCAAGGAGCTGGGTTTTTGCTCGTTCCATCAGATCAAATGTTTTTATGCAGTTTGTGGGGTGTACTTTTGTTGCCAAAGTCAAGCCCAGAGATCAATGGGGTGTTTAATCCACCACCACCAAATTTTAGCACTTAGGACCTTGTTGAGAGTAGTAGGGTCCCGTAATCCCAGACCTCCCGCGAGCTTCAGCTTGCAGAGCTTTTCCCGGCTAATCATGGGCCCTTTCATCTTAGTCTTTTGCAATATTCCATATATATATAAGTATGCAAAACAAAAACAAATATCTAGAAATGGTAGATGAACAACAATATAACAAGAACAACACCACAATAATACCAAAATGATACCAAAATAATACTGGAAAGAACACTTTGACTACTAAGAGCAATGTTCACTTGCCTCTTCGAGGGGGAAACCTTTAGTAGTGTAGAGCTCTATTACAATAATATCCAAGATAAAATTTCTCATACACTCGACACTTATTTATACTAAATGTGTATATCAAAAGAACTATCTAGAGGAAGATCCTTCTAGAAGCGGAAGCTTCTATTAGGTCTTCCTACATTGGAATTATTCTTCCTTATTGCTAGGCCTTATTAATATTGACCTTTATTACATGGAAATATATTATTCTACCTACGTGAGGGGTTAGGTCCCTAACATGTCCCCCCCCTTAAAAACAACCTTGTCCTCGAGGCTTGAGATGGGAAATTGTTGCAAAATGGTAGCTAGTTCCCAAGTAGCATCTATTGGAGTTGTATATTTCCACTAGACTAACACTTCCCTGATGGTTTGTTGACGTAGACGACGCTCACGCTGGTCCAAAATGTTGATGATTGGAGCTATGTGAGACATTCTCCAGAACACAAACCTGAGAGAGAGCCCCTAAGAGGGGTGTGTGCTTCTTATCTGAGACAGAGCTGGAACGTAGAGATGGCCTCCTCCTTACAAAGAGTTGAGAAGAACTCCAGATGATTCCCCTGTGTAACACAATGAGAAAGGAGATATGTAGAGTTGGACATGCTTGTGGCTGAGCACAAGGTGAACGTGTGAAATCCCAAAGTGTTGGGTGCATTGTCACGAGACAGAGATGAAGATGATGTATTAGCCTCCTTTGAGCAGAGAGTTGATGATAAACTCCAGATGACTCTCCTGTGCATTGCAGTGGGAAAGAAGATCTGTTGATTGGACCTGCCTATGGACGAGCACAGGTGAAAGTGATCCTAGTGGCTGAGCAATAGTGAAGAAGTGGTTCTTCTGTGTAATGCAGTGAGACAGAGATATGGACATCCCTATGGATGTGCCCCTAGTGGCTGAGCACTAGTGGGTGTATGAAATCCCTTGCTATATTCTTCAAGAGTCAGACCTTCCTGTAACCCTAATTGTAACGTAAAGGGTATAGATCGGCCCCACCTTAATGTAATTGATAATTAATGTAAAAGATAAGTAATCTCTTTAATATTAATTATATTATGAGATAGAGAGGTCGACCCTGTTGTGCTAATCGACACTTCTATTTATGGGTCAAGTCTAATATAAGTAAAGGTAAATTCCCCATGGAAGAATCACATCTTTTGTGTGAGTTTGGAATTTTCAGCATTTACACCTTCTTGGGAAAAGTGTGCACCTCTCTTGGGTGCTTGTCTTCTAGGGTTTGCAAGCACCCTCTTGTGTGCTAGGTTTTCTTGGTGGTGAAGGTCTTTCTCTTGAATAATATAGCAAAGGATTTTGGTTGGTTTTCTTCCCTTGTTAAGAAGAGTTTCCCAGGATACTTCTTGTGTTCTTGTGCATGGTGTTTCTTCTTGTGATCTTGGATGCTGCAACATTATTAGTTATGGTTAAGTTAAATGCTAAAATGGAATGAAATTCATGCTTAACCTTGCTTATTGAAAAATCAACATGGTATTAGAGCATAGGTCTTGAAGAACCCATTGCACAAGTTACAAGCTTTTACTAGTCATCCCTCCTCTTCTGCAGAACCCTACGACCCTCCTAGGGTTTCCATAAAATCCGTACGACCCTCTTATTTTGGGTGTTTCAGCCCCTAGGAATTGGACGTTGAGGCAAATTTTGGCATAGGAGAGTACGGCCTTCTCCAGCACACCTCCAAAGACTCTCAAAGTGAAATTCCAAGCATTTTGAAAATTTGGCCCCAGGGTTTCGCAATTTTTTGTTTTTAGGGTTTCTGCAACTCTTTGAAGAAGCCTTCAAGATTACCTATGTTCTTTTGACTTTCAAGGCTTATTGTTGGCAGTCATAAGCCCAACAAAATCTAAGGTTGCTAGCCTAGCCTAGTCGTTAGGTTTTCTAGCCCAGTTAACAAGGGTTTGTGAAGAATCTAAAAATATGATGAACAAAACTGTGATGGAAGATAAAATTGATGGATCAAGCAACTTCAAGTTCCTGGAAGACAAGACTTCAGAGGAAAACTTATTATGGGTGATACAAAAAAGTTTAACAGAGACAATTATTGATGAATATGACGATAAGACAAGGAAGCCAATCATCTACACAAGCTCTTACATTGAAGGGCCAACTTCAAAATAACAAGATGACAAAAGGTGACACCGTGACTACCTTCTTCTTGAAGATCTCAGAGGACAAAGATCAGCCAGGTTCCATTGGAGAAATCATATCAGCACCCTCAGGTATGCACTTGTATATTTATTATTTGTATCATTGTCATAAGGGTAACTGGAGGAGGAAGGAACCTCTTGCTAAAGTCATGGATCGAAAGGGATCTCAGTGCATTAAGAGGAACAACACACTGGAAGTGAAGACTCTAGGTTTGATTGTTGTAATTGTCATTCCTCTAACCTATATTTCTAAAGTTTTCTACATTACAAGTAGGTGTTGTAGCTGTGAAGACATTCCTTAAATTGTTTTGATTCTAGAGATGTACTCATTATTCTCCTTTAGGAGATATTCTTGTGTTGGTTCTTTTTGTTTTCTTGTTCCAGATAGGTTAACAACAAAGGAAGATGTTTATCCCTCAGAGGGATTCACTTGACTCAGAAGGAGTTAAAACTATTTGAGAAAGAGGAAGAATAGAACCATCATTGAGGCAACCAATGTAATAATGCATGATCAAAATCCTTCTATGATTCTATGGGCATAAGCATGCATGACACAATATATGTTTAGAACAAGAGTCTTCACCAGACTTTGAAAAACATAACTCCCAAAGAAGCCTTCACCAGAGTGAAGCCTAAGATTGAACACTTAAGGATATTTGGGTGCCCAATGTATTTTCATGTACCCAAAGAGAAGAATTCCAAGCTAGACCCTTCAGGGAGAAAGGATACATTTATGGGATAACAATGAATATTCAAAGACATTCCAGATCGACATCCCTGGTCATAGACAGATTGAGACAAGTAGAGATGTTGTCCTTGAAGAAGAGATAGCCTTTCAAGGATCCATAAAATCTCAGATAGAGATTGACAGTGAAACAACACCTTCTCCCCCTTCAGCAGTTCAGAGGGAGACAAACATTATTCTGGATAATCCAGTTGATATGTCCAGAAATATTGCAGTAGGGCATAAATGGCCTTCCTAGGCTCACTTTGCAGGAGGCAGAGAAACATACAAGCCTCTCAAGGCATATCTTGAGAAAGCAAAAGAGATTTTTGAGCTATCCTTTAGTCACAAGCCACTTCATTGATTATGAGCCTCCTTGTCTTAGAGAAGCAACATGAGAACATGTATGGAAAAATGCCATAATAGAAGAATATCAGTATATCTTAAAGAATGATGTATAAGATATTGTTTAGAGACCAGAAGAGAAGTCTGTGGTGACTTCCAAGTGGATCTATAAGATCAAGAATGCAGCTGATGGAAGTGTCGAGAAATACAAAGCGAGATTTATAGCCAGAAGACTCTCACAAACAGAGGGAGTTGTCAATGATAAGACACTTGATCTAGTAAGACCGGTACACTTCCATTTGTACTACCATCCATGAGTTGGAAACTATATCAGATGGATGGATTCTTGATGAGCTTGGGTTTCAACAATAGTGTTATTGATCCAAACCTATGTTGTTACAGTGTTGGTGACGAGAGCCTGATTTTGACGACTTATTCAGAAAGCCTTATTGTTGGATACAAGTAATATTTGACTTTTGATTTTGAGATAGAGGATCTAAGTATGATACACTACTTATCGAGACAATAAGTATGACAGAGGACCAATGAGATTTTTCCTGAGTCAAGGAAAACATATCGTAGGAATATTAAAGAAGTTCAGTATGACAAAATGCAAAACCACCGTGATGGATTTGAAGAAAATGAATGATGATGATTCATACAGTATTGATCCACAACTGATTAGATCATTGATTTATTTGGTTAACAACATACCAGATTCATGTTATGCAGTGAATGTTCTTAGTAAATCCATGAGTCAGCTGAGACAAACTCACTGGATAGAAGCAAAGCATGTATTGAGATATATACGAGGCACAATTGGATATGGCCTCAGATATGCCTCCAGTGTGAACTTGAGTTTGCAGGATATGCCGATACAGATTGAACAGAGAGTATAGTGGATCGGAAGAGAACATCTGGTTGTTGTTTTTCCATGAAGGTTGTCATTGTTGCCTAGTGTAGCGGGAAATAAAGCTCTGTGGCCTTGAAAGCCACAGAAGCAGAGTATGTATCATTGAGTGTGTGAAGCAGTGTGGCTTCATAAACTTCTAAAAGATTTACTTGATCATGAAATGGATTCTATGATGATAACCAAAGCTTTGTGTAAAGCTCTTTGATAACTCAGTGTTTCATGATAGATCGAAACATGTTGAGATTAAATATCTTTATATCAGAGACATGATGCAGAGGAAAATAGTACATGTGCAATACCTTCCTACACATGAGCAGATTGCAGACATATTCACCAAATTAGCTTGGTGAAGGATACCTCCCTAGTGTAGAGGGAGTGTTGATGACTACAACCAAGACAAAGTTCAAAGTACATCTGTGTGAGACTTGGCATGATGAAGAATGCCTCCCTAGCTAAGAGGGATTGTTGATGATTGCAGCTATGTGAGACATTCTCCAGGACACAAACATGAGAGAGAGCCCATGAGAGGGGTGTGTGGTTCCTATCTGAGACAAAGCTAGAATGTAGAGATGGCCTCCTCCTTACAGAGAATTAAGAAGAACTCCAGATGATTCTCCTACGTAACACAGTGAGAAGGGAGATTTGCAGAGTTGGATGTGCCTATGGTTCAACACAAGGTGAACGTGTGAAATCCCAAAGTGATGGGTGCATCGTCACAAGACATAGATGAAGATAATGTATTAGCCTCCTCTGAGCATAGAGTTGATGAGAAACTCCATATGACTCTCCTGTGTATTGCAGTGGGAAAGAAGATCTGTTGAGTGGACGAGCACAGGTGAACGTGATCTTAGTGCCTAAGCACTAGTGAAGAAGTGGTTCTTCTGTGTAATCCAGTGAGCCAGAGATATGGAAATCCCTATGGATGTGCCCCTAGTGGATGAGCACTAGTGGGTGTATGAGATCCATTGCTATATTGTTCAAGAGTCAGACCTACCTATAACCCTAATTGTAATGTAAAGGGTACAGGTCGGCCCCACCTTAATGTAATTGATAATTAATGTAAAAGATAATTAATCTGTTTAATATTAATTATATTATGAGTTAGAGATCTTGGCCCTGTTGTGCCAACAGACACTTCTGTAGACAGGTCAAGTCTAATATAAGTAAAGGTAAATTCCCCATTGAGGAATCACATCTTTTGCGTGAGTTTGGAAATTTCAGCAAGTACACCTTCTTCGGAAAAGTGTGCACCTCTCTTGGGCGCTAGTCTTCTAGTGTTTGCAAGCACCCTCTTGTGTGCTAGGTTTTCTTGGTGGTGAAGGTCTTTCTCTTTAAGAATATAGCAAATGATTTTGGTTGGGTTTTCTTCCCTTGTTGAGAAGGGTTTCCCATGATACTTCTTGCATTGTTATGCATGTTGTTTTTCTTGTGATCTTGGATGCTGCAAGATTATTGGTTATGGTTAAGTTAAATGCTAAAATGGAATGAACTTCATTCTTAACCTTTCTTATTGAAAAATCAACACAAAAATGCTTGTGGTTGTAGCCAAATGGAGCCTTCTTCGTCCAACTCAGGAAGGTTGGTTTGAATTTGGCACTTAGTTCCAATCACCTTCTTTAAGCAGGAAACATGAAAAACAGGATGGAGCTTAGAATGACTGGGAAAAGCTAACTGATAGGCCACCTATCCCACACGCTTGAGAATAGTATAAGGACCATAAAATTTGGGCGCCAATTTTTTACAATGGTCAGCCTTGAGGGAATTTTGCTTGTAGGGTTGCAGTTGAAGAAAGACCTGGTCTCCTTCTGCAAATTGATGTTCAGAGCGACCTTGATCTGCATGTTGCTTCATGCGATTATGGGCCATGACCAAATTATCTTTGAGGGTACGAAGAATAGCCTCTCGAGATGTAAGCATTTGGTCAATCGCATGGACCTTTGAGACACCTGGAAAATATGAGAGAACTGAAGGTGGATTTTGCCCATATATCGCTTCAAAAGGAGTCATGCGGGTAGCTGTATGGTACAAAGTGTTGTACCACCATTCAGCTAGGGGTAACCATTGAGCCCACTAATTTTGCGTTTTTGATGCAAAACACCTCAAATATGTTTCCAAACACTTGTTGACAATTTCAGTTTGACCATCAGTCTGAGGATAATAAGCTATGTTCAGATGCAATTGGGTGCCTTATAGCTTGAATAGTTCTTGATGGCAAATTGTTGGTGAAAGTTGGGTCGCGATCAGAGACAATAGAATGTGGCATGCCATGAAGCATGAAGACCTGATCCATGAAAAGTTGAATGACAGTGGATGTTGTGAATGGGTATTGAAGAGGATATAAATGAGCATACTTGGAAAACGATCAACTACCACCATGATGAATGATTTATTGCCCGATTTAGGTAAGCCTACAATAAAATCCATAGAGATATCTCGCCAAATAGTAGGTGTAATCGGAAGCAGTTGTAGTGTGCCAGGATATTTGATTGTTTCTCCCTTGTTGCGTTGACACACATCACATTCAACCACAAAATTACGAACGTCCTGTGTCATACCATGCCAGAAAAAAGAACGGTTGGCCCTCTCATAGGTTTTGGTAAACCCGAAGTGCCCAGTTGTGGGTGTAGCATGAAGCTCATAAAGTACCATGGATTTAAGTTTTGACTATTTACTTAAATACAAATGACCTTTGTATCGAAGCTCACCATTGAGCCAAGAGTACCTTGGGGAAACTAGAGAAGTGGACTACAATTGTTGTATCAGATGCGAATTTTTGGGATCATGTAGCCATTCCTGGCGAACAGCTTGGAGCCAATTTGGTACAATGAAGGAGAGAGAAAAAATGCACCCTTCATCTTCATATTTTTTGGAAAGTGCATCAACAACCAGATTTTCTTTGCCTTTCTTGTAAATGATCTCATAATCATATCCAAAGATCTTAGTCACCCATTTTTGTTGCTCTGGGGAGGAAAGGCGTTGTTCCAGAAAATACTTGAGGCTTTGATGATCTGTCTTAATTTGGAAGCTTTTCCCCAATAGATAAGGGCACCAAAGATCCATGGCATGCAAAATAGCCAACATTTCATTTTCATAGATTTATTTGCACAAATTGCGCTCAGACAGTTGTTTACTGGTAAAGGCCAAACGTCGGCCCTCTTGCATAAGGACAACGCCAATTCCTTTCCCGGAAGCATCACATTCCAAAAAAAAAGTCTTTGTGAAATCAGGAAGGGCCAGAACTTGAGTGGTGCACATAGCCATCTTCAAGGTTTGAAAATCCTGAGCAACTGTTGGAGTCCAAGTGACAGATTTTTTTTTAAGGAGTGCAGTGAGAGGTGTCACAATCTTTCCATAATTCTTAACAAACTTGCAATAATAACCTGTTAAACCCATAAATTCATGCAAGCTTTTGAGAGTCTTTGGGTGAGGCCAATCTTGCATAGCTTTAATCTTTTTAGGATCCAACCTGACGTCGCCCTTGCCAACAAGATGACCTAAGTACTCGACTTCCAAGGCGCCAAAAGAACATTTAGATTGTTTGAGGAAAAGTTGGTGCTGAGAGAGTAGATGGAGAACTTGATTCACATGAAGAATATGGGTTTTCTATGTTTTACTATATATGAGGATATCATCAAAGAAAACTAAGACAAAATGACAGAGAAAAGGATAGAAGACATGATTCATGAGGCTTTGGAAAGTGGAGGGAGCATTACACAAGCCAAAGGGCATGACCAAAAACTCATAGTGGCCCTCATGATTTCTAAATGCAGTCTTAGGAAGGTTGGCCCCTTTCATACGGATCTGGTGGTAGCCAGAACGAAGATCAATTTTAGTAAAGAACTAGGTGCCACTCAATTCATCCAAGAGGTCATCAATGACAAGAATGGGAAATTTATCTTTAATGGTGAGTTTGTTGAGGGCACGGAAGTCAGGACACATGCACCAAGAACCTTCTTTCTTAAGGACCATGACCACAAGTTAAAAGTAAAGGCTCGTACTAGGGCGGATAACAAACGCATCTCTTGAACATTTTTCTCAATTTCATTTTTTTTGGAAAAGAGGTGATGATAGGGATGGATATTCGGAGGAAGGCTTCCTAGGACAAGGGGAATGGAATGACCATGAACACCACGGGAAGGAGGAAGTCCCTGGGGAGTGGTAAAAACACTTAATGTTTAGAGAGGATGGATTGGAGGTCCTGCAACACAAAGGGTGTCTCAGTTCCTTGTATGGAATGGAGTTGGGAAATAATGTCAGAATGACCTTTTTTTAACAGCTTTGCCATGCGATGGGAACTAACGATCTCTGGGGAACCGATGGTGATGCCTTGCAACTTATATTATTGGCCCTCTTTGTCGAATTGTATGGTTAATTCCTTAAAATCCATGAGAATGGGACCCAAAGTCCTCAACCATTCTGCACCCAACACAATGTCACAATCGCCCTTGTCGATAGCAAACATAAGAGATTTCATGTGGTATTGACCAATTTGGAGACACATTTTCACAATGCCCTCCACATTTCATGGACCCACCATTGGAAATCATGAATTGAAAATTATTGACTTCATGGATATAACAATTTGTTTCTTGGGCAATACGACGATGAATAAAATTATGGATTCTTCCACTATCAACAAGAATTATGACCTTCCTATGCTTGATGTAACCAATTATCTTGAGGGTTTGGGGAGCAGAGAATCCAGTGAGAGAATTTAGGGAAATCACTGGTTCTACTTCGGGAGGGTCTAAGGGAGGGGTTATGTCAGTGGGTTCATGTGAAACTGACACAAGGGGGGCCTCAAAATCCTCTTCCAAAAAATCCTTCGAGATGGCCATAAAAAGCTTTTGTTTCTTACACTTGTGTCCCAAAAAATATTTGTCATCACAATTATAACAAAGACCTTTGAGTTGGCATTCAACCATTTCGTCCCTGGTCAATTTCTGGATCTTTAGTGGAGTAGAAGGAGGAGTGGAAGTTATTGGTTTAGTGCGATGAATAAAGGAGGGTTTTCGATTTTCAGAAGAGACAACCTATTGTGCTTCCTTAGCTCTTTTAGTAGCGTCCACCCAACTCTGAGGCCGAGCCATGAGGACATGAGCACAAATATCATCCTTGAGGCCACAGATAAAACATTCTTGGAAAAAAAGCATCAGACATGCCCTCTATATGAAAAGTCAATCACTTAAAAGAAGCTATAAAGTCTTCCAATGTGCTAGATTGTTTCAACTTTGTAAAACAACCTAAATGGTTGGTGTCAGTGTCAAGGCATTCATAAAGCTTTTCCACAAAGTGTGTCTAAGCCACATACCCTTGTCCGAATTTTTTTCTCCATTGCCACCATTGCCAATGTTCTTGATCTAGATGGAGAACACCATACCGGAGTTTGGCCAACTCATTTGTAATGCCATACAAAGAGAAATAATGTTCCATTTGAGTTACCCAACCAGTGGGATCTGATCCATCAAATTTGGTCACATCCACACGCGGAAGGCGTAGGTCACACTGAAAGTGATGGGGCAGAAAATTATGGGAATGAGAGGAAGTTTCACCTTCGGTATGCAAAGGTGGGTCAGATAAGGGAAGATCTGCAGGGATATGCAGCTTGGCGCAAATCATCGTAGTGACAGATTTAAGCTGGGTAGTAATGTCTTGTTTGAGCTCTTGTTTGAGTTCTGTGATTAARGYGATGRTGGAGGAATGCATCTTTTAATTGATGGTGGCAATATTGGCACTGAGCCGTCACACTTCTTGTTGGGTTTCTATGAAATTAGAGTGCAAGCTAGTGAAGCGAGCTTCCAAGTCTTGGCTATGGGTATGGGCCATGATGRCGAGGGAACACGAAAAGGGGCAGGTGGGACCACACAAAAAATAGGTTATGGGTGAAGTGTAGAACAACTATCAGGGTGACGAGTTGAATCCAATGGGRTAAAGCCCAAATAAGGGTGTTGGAAGGGGGTCGGGTTGACAAGAAAAAAAAAATTGCTGAAAAATGATAGGTATGACTGCGATAAGGGCGAAGAGAGAAATCCAACGGAATAGGTCTCAAATAATGGTGCCAACAGGGTCCAATTTATTTATTTACTTCTGCGAAGTTCTACTTCGATTTGAAGAATACTGCAGTGATGAAATTCAAAAATGATTAACATGAAGAAATGTGTAGTAATTTCACAACTTGAATGCAGGAGACAGTTGTGCCGCAATAGATCTTGTATGTTTTGTTTTTGTTTCCGTCCCAAGGGTTAGGTATTCAAGGGTTCTACAGATAAGGGTGTACTCTATGCTATAGCTCTCAGATATACATGCGGGGTCCAACAGTAGTACTCGACCCAATATCTCAGGGCACCAACTACGGAGGCTACACCGTGCCCTTAGTCGTACTACTCGACTACCCAGGTACTAGAAAGTATCTTCCCGAGTGTTGTTCTTGGTGGCATTATAGCAGTCAGGCAACCTATCGGTTTATCTATGGAGGGCTTCAGGAGATCTAGGTCGATCTATATACAGGTGTTGTCTGATGCGCTACCACTCGAAGGGGGACCAACAGGGGTTACAAGGGTGGCCAACATATGTGCGCTTAAGTACCACTTGTATTTCTTGCATGTATGAATACCCGACCGTGGTTTTATGCGCATAATGACAGATATTTGTAACTTAAAGACATCGGAATACCTCTCAACCTTGAAAAAAATTTACCCACAATTTTTTGTCGAGGAAGGTGCTCTGATACAACTTGTAATATTCCAGATAAAAAAAAGTATGCAGAGCATAAATAAATAGCTAGAAATGGCATATGAACAACAATATAACTAGAACAACACCACCATAATACCAAAATGATACCAAAATGATACCAGAATAATACGAGAAAGAACACTTTGATTACTGAGAGCAATGTTCACTTGCCTCTTCGAGGGGGCATTCTTCAACAGAGAAGAGCTCTATTACAATAATATCCAAGACAAAAGTTCTCATACCCTCGACTCCTATTTATACTAAATATGTCTCTCAAAAGAACCATCTAGAGGAAGATCCTTCTAGAAGTGGAAGCTTCTATTAGGTCTTCTTACAGTGGACTTATTCTTCCTTATTGTTAGGCCTTATTAATATTGACCTTTATTACATGGAAATATATTATTCTACCTATGTGAGGGGTTAGGTCCCGAACATCTTTGCACTTGGCCAAAGAAATTTCCTTTGCAAATTTTTTATAATAGTTAGAATGAAACCTGGAGCCGCCAGAGCTGAGAAAGAATAGACGGGAAAAGCTTGCATAACAGATTTAAGGAGGATGAGGTGGCTTGGGAAATTGAGGGTACGAAAAGTCCAAGAGGAGAGTTTTTTTTCTAGGGGAGAAAGAAGACCCTCTCAGGAGCTATTCCTTGGAGCTTTGTCAATGAGGGGAATACTAAGGTATTTGGACGGAAGGGAGTTGTAAGTGAAACCCAAGAGGGTGGTGATGTGAAGTTGAACTGGAAGCGGGGTGTTAAAAAAGAAGAGCTGAGATTTGTGTGGATTGATATCCATCCTAGAGGCATCGCAAAAGGCTTGGAGAATATCATGTATGCGGTGGGATTCACAGACATTAGGGGATCCCATCATCAAGGTATCATTGAAAAACTGGTTGTGGGAAACAGGAGGCTCGATGCCATGAAGGGGAAGCCCACCTAAGGATTTGTCAATAATTTCTGCTTTGATGGATCGACTAAGGCCTTCCACCATGATGATAAAGAGGAAAGGAGAGAGGGGATCCCCTTGGGGACAAGAAAGGGCCCGAGGGGACACCATTGATAAAGATGGAGAAGAAGGCAGAGGGAGCGAGGCTAAGAATCCAATCTACCCAGGTAGGAGCAAAACCAAAAGCAAGGAGGGTAGAATTCATATAAGCCCAACTTATCTTATCAAAAGCTTTCGAAAGATATAACTCTAAAATCATAACTGGACTACTTGTGCTTTATAGTGTGAGTGGATGACTTCATGGGCCAGGATGACATTGTCTAGAATTTGTCTTCCCTCGATGTAGCCTAACTGCTCAGGAGATATGATGAAAGGAAGAAAGGGTTTGAGTCGTCGGGTAATCACCTTTGTGAGTAGTTTGTAAATGTCGTTGCATAGAATGATGTTGAGTAACTCGCTCTTCCTTGAGGATGAGGGTAAGGAAAGTTGAATTGAGTGTGGGGAGCACTTGACCTGATTTGCAAGAGTCCTTAATGAGTTCCCAGACCTCCACCCTGATCATGGGCCAACAATTATATAAAAAAAATCCGTCGGGTTCAGGAGCTTTGCCATCTGGAGTGTCATGGAGAGCTTGATCCACTTCTTCAATAGTGATCAGTCTCATGAGGGATCATTTTGTTCTTGAGTTATGTTGGTGGGTATGCCTTGAGTGATTGTTTCTATGGCAGGTGATTTGTCACCACAGTGTTCCGAAAGAAGATCTTGGTAGTAGGAGATCAGTTCCTTTTCAAGATCCTCGTGGTTTTGGAGGACCTGGCCTTGATCAAATACTAGGTGTGAGATACGATTTATGTGCTTGCGATGGATCATTGAGGGGTCAAAGAATTTGGTATTTCGTTCCCCCTCTTTAAGTTGTTCGATCCTGGACTTATTCTGCCAAAGAATTTCTTCCTGGCAATGATTTTCATCCATTTGTTTATTGAGAGTGACTTTATGTTCCTTGAGTTGCTTTGTGAGACCCTGTTCTCTAATTTGATGTTGCAGAAGTTCCATTTGTTGGTTCAGGTTTCGTTGGGCCTCAAATATGTTGCCAAAGTTAGTTTTGTTCGACATCTTGAGGTGTTGCTTGAATTTTTTTAGTTTCTGCTGAAAACAATACTTGACATAACCATGAGCGATGGTGACTTCCTTCCACCAAGTCGGAGCCATTGATTGGAATTTGAGATGTGTGAGCCAAAATTTCTCAAATTAGAAGGGTTTTCGTCTGGGTGAGTTGAGAATATCCGCCCAAAGATAAATGGGCCGGTGTTATAAGCCAGAGGCGTCTAAGATGCAAGCATCAAGAGAGAGCCCCTTTAGCATAAGAGGCTCCGAGATGAGGAACCGATCGAGATGACAAGAAACCTGTTGGGCATCTGAGCATTGGTTTGACCAGGTGAAGGACCGTTGTGTGTTTCAAGATCAATGAGGCTCAACTTGTCGATCAAGGATTGAAATTGACCGTTGTCACCATCAAGTCGTCGAACCCCTCTTGTTTTTTCTTCAAGATTGTAGATATTGTTAAAGTCGCCTCCCAGTATCCATCCTCGATATCCATTGATATTCCTTATCCATTCCAGGTTCTGCAAGAAGGGTAGTTTGTCCCTTTGAATGGCAGGGCCATAAACGTTGGTAAGGAACCCTGGTTTGTTGGAGTCGATGACTCGAAATTCTGTCACGATGGTCCATTTAGTAGTAAAGAAATTTTCAATGAGCACAAAGTTTGGGTTCCAACGGATAGCCAAAACCTCGGCGGTGCCTATTGCATCAGTGCCCATCACTCTTGCCTGTCTCCAACAATGGGTGAGGATTTGGTTTGCCTCTTCTCCTGCACATTTTGTTTCTTGAAGGAAAATAATGTTTGGTTGTTCTTCCATGATCCAATCTTGAATAGGTCATTGCTTGCTATGACTATTGAGTCCCCGAAATTTCCATGGGATGAGCTTCACGATGAGGGTGGGGGAGGGAGAGGGGGAAAGATATATGAGATCAGCTGAATCTGACCCGAGTTCACCATGAAGTGCCCAAACTCATGTATGAGTTGTTGGGTGGACTTTCAACCTCTTTTCTTTTCATCCTTCGGGGGATTTCGCTAGTCTTTCTGATGGTTTCTGTGAATACCCAGTCCGGATCTGGATCTGGTCAAGGAGCCCGCAAATGAATTGAGGAAAACCTTGTGCACTTTGCACAATTGATCTGAAGGAATGGTGTAGAGTTCTTGTTTATGATAAGCCTGCTCAAGATGGACCAGATCCACGCCTGCTAGGTCTTGTTCATCTAGGTCCACTTCTGCATCACCGTCCTCCATTTTTGGAACATCATTTTCTTTGGTACCAGATGGGGGATTTGGAGAGACCTGCTCCAAGACAGAGGTATTCACTGATTTTCCTTTTGGGTCACTTTAGGTTGGGGCTACTTGGGGGGGAGCCTGCGGTTCACCCAAATCCTCTAGAATCTGTTGAAGGGCATCAAAAGAGTTACTAGAGGAAGGGCCCTTCACTATGGGTGATGCCATTTTGTTGGTAGCTTGATGACGTCGACCTGTAACTTGAGTAAAGCCATCTTTTGATTTACTTGTTTCAAGGGTTTATGCCTTGCTTGTGGCATTTAGTGGGAAATMTCTGAAGAGATGCCCGTGCTCATGGAATTTCCTCCATCGAAAAGGTATGTGCTCGTAATCAATGGTTTTGGACCATTCMTCATCATGATATTCCAGAGAAATGGAGCCAAGGAGGGGTTTGGAGATATTAAGAAATACACAAATGTGAGCATATGATGTGTACCTTCTTTGTTTGGTGGCATCATACACATTGAAATAGACTCCATTGGTGTTTCCAATACTGACAAGGATCTCCTCTAACCACAACTCTTGTGGCAAGGAATAGAGACGGATCTAGACCGGTGCATGCGATAAATCCTTCTTTTCGGGGTTGAACTTCTCAGTCCAGAAGAGCGGGAAGAGGTCGGTCGAGTTGAAAAAGTATGGTACGTCATCGAAGATATGGTTATGATCTTCTAGATTGTGAACGATAATGGTGAATAAGCMTTTGGATCCCAGTTGCAGATCATAGTGTCCTTTGGGTTTCCRCCAATGGTGTATCGACTTTACTAAGTGGCGCTCAGAAGGTCAGAGGCCTAAGAATTTTCCCACGAGAGCGTAGTCCCTCATATATTATTTTTAATCTTCGATTCTAGGAGTGTTGACCACTTATTTTGGTGTCAGAGGCGCTTGGGGTAGGCATGTTCTTGGTTCCCATAGACGAGTTGTGTTTGCATCAGCTGGTTCGAGATCTATCTCCATAGCTTTATCTTTTGTTACTCCTTCAAAGAATAATTGAGATCGGATGTTAGGGGGGGCTCAAAGGACAATGGCTGAATGCAACCGCCACTTAAGTCATGTGAAACAATCTGGTTGTAGGAGGTGCCCCACGGCCCTCCCTCTGGAGGATCCATGGCTCATCTAGGCCGAGGGGAGGTCGAGAGTAACAAGAAGCTTAGGAGTAAACCCTACACCGAAACGAAAACCCTAGTAGAGCGTTATTCAATTTAAGAATAAAATTGAAATTAAACAAAGGATTTAAATTTAAATTTAAAAGAATAGGTCTAAGGATTAAGGTAATGTATGAGAGAAGAAGAGAACGTTGTGAAAGAATAATAAAGTAAACAAAATTAAAATAAGGGATATAAGGTTGAGTAAGAAATATTAAAAATTAAAATAAGGAATCTTGATAATAAGTTCACTGTGCAAAATATTAAAAGAAGAGATCTCAAACAAGTTAACCATTCATCTAGATTGGATTAGTTATGTTAGAATAACACCAACCCTTAGGAGAGAGAGAAAAATAATAAGAAGATCTTTTAAGAAATTTGCTAACAAAGAAATAGGTAAAAATAATAAATAATGATTATTAGAGAAAAACAAAAATTAAACAATAAGATACTAGTACCAATAATAAGAAGCAAAAGGGAAGAATAGGGTAAGGGTAGGACTGGGAAAGAATAGGTCTAATTATCGAGGCAATGTATGACAAGCTTCCATGATTGGTTGAGTTTGTATCCATCTTCATGATTGAAATTATTGGGGTGTTTTTCAATTTCCAATGCTTCTCGATGATACCAGAAGAATAGTGGGGCACATGGCCGATAATTTTGGTTTGGTCAAAGCAAATTAGGTCATTAGATTTAAAGGAGTGTTATGCAGTAGCTGACTTAGTGATCCAATTGTGGGTTGTGTTAGCTATATGCTCTTTGAGACAGGATTTAAAAGATCGATTGATTTGGCCTATGTATGACTTGTCACAAGAGCACCAAATTTGGTAGACTCTTGGGCCAAGCATCGGGTCAAATTTGTCCTCGGTTGTTTTGAATAACTTATTAAGAGTTTTACATTGTTTGGAAAAGGTTTTGATATTATTTTTGGCTATAATTTTTGAAATATGATTAGTGGTACCATGAATACAAGGTAGAGAAATGTGAGCTAGGGGCGGGGAAGAGGTAGGAGGATTTTTGGATTTAGAGTGGAAAGTTGAGCGGAAGGATTTGTTGACTTGGGAGATTGAGTAACCATTGGCCTTGAGGGCCTGAGTCGGTTGATATTTTTCCTTCTCAAGGAATTGAGGAGTTGAAATTCGAATGGAATGGGTGACAAGAGTCTTTAAAACAATTGATTTTTGGGCTGGATGATGGTGAGAGTGGGCATGGAGGTATCTGCCAGTATATGTCATTTTTGATAAACCTGACGAGTAAGGGAACGATTAGGAAGTTGGGAGATGAGAACATCTAAGAAGGGAAGATAGTCATCCTTTTGCATTTCCATAGTGAATTGAATATCGGGGAGATGATATTAAGATGATCAAATAAAGAGATCGGGGAGGGATGACCATGAGGCCAAACAACGAAGGTATCATGATCTACAGACCAAAACCAACATTTGGGTTTAAGACAAAAGCTTTTTAGGGCTAAGGTCTAGAAATGTTCCATGAAAATGTTTGTAACCACGGGAGATAAGGAAGAACCCATGGTTGTACCTTCAGTTTGTTCATAACAAGTCCCTTTAAAGGTGAAGAAAGTAGAGGTGAGACAAATTTTGATAAGGTTGAGGTCTCGAGGTCAACAAGTTTGGAGATGAGGTTAAGGGCTTCAAGAACATGAATTTTAGTAAATAAAGACACTACATCGAAACTAACCATAATATCATGTCTATCAATATGAAGATCCTTTGTTTTTTGAATAAAGTCAGAGGAATCTTTGATGAAGGATGAGGTTTTTTCGATGAAAGGTTGCAGATTGTTAGCAAGAAAATGAGAGAGAGCGTAGGTGCAAGCTCCTATAGCGCTAACTATAGGTCTAAGGGGAATGCCATTTTTATGAATTTCAGGTTTCCCATAGATCCTGGGGGTTTCTGGGTTATGGGGGATGAGACACTTTTGAATGTCGAGATCCAAGGATGAAGATTTGATGGATTTGGTAAAAATATTAGTGATGGTATTAATAGGGTTTTAGTGAGAGGCTTATAAGAGTAGGGAAAGAGAAGGTCAAGGAGTTTGGATTCATAGTCAATGGTGTTCATTATCACTGTAGCGTTGCCTTTATCAACTTTTAAGATGATGATATTAGGGTTATCACTAAGCGAACGAATTGAATGAAATTCATCTTTTGTTAAGTTGGTTTAGGAGGTTTGGAAAGGCACGAAATTTTCCCACATTCTTACCAAATTTCTTCAGCTTCATGTGTAGGAAGATGATGTGTCATGGATTTGATGGAACAAATAATATCTTCAATAAACATACACACTCGAGTGAGATTTCTTTACAAAGACTCGTGTTCAATCCCCCAAAAAATGTGTGGTCATGTTAATGTGCTTAAATATATGTTGTCTTATGATGTCTCATTATTAAATAAGCCTAAGAAATTTGTCCTAATCTTTGTGTCTTAACAAATGAGGTTGGGCAAAAGTCTTTGGTGATTTTGATGAACATATCTTTATAGGTCATAACATCTAAATATGAGAGTAAATCCTACTTCATTAACAAGGGAGCATTAACCTAACTGCAATGTCACCACCACCATGGTTTCTTCATCCCCATCACAGAGCAAGTCCTCACTTTGGGGATCTCACCCCCCTCTAAATGTCTAGCCTTGATTCGAACGTCCTCTCCTACAACAAATCTCCCCTCGTAGGTCATAGTTGAAGTGAACCCCTGCCAAAGGGATCTTATCGTGACCAGATCCAACCTTCCTCTCACCCCTCTGTCACATGGTAAGGACAAGCAATCAATTTCCCATGACATTAAATCTACTCCATCTTACCCTACAATAATATATATCCACTTCCCACAACAATCCTTTTGATAAATGTTCCTCCTCGAGATTCGTGATCCAATAACCAACTTGGCCCTTAACCCCCAATCCATCCTAGATCAAAACCTCCCTCCTCTACCACAATTGATCCAAGGTACTCCTTTAAAGAAAAGTTATTAAAAGGAAACCCAATGAGGGTCACTCAACCCAATCCTTATTTACCCTAAGTTCAAGCGATGAAAGAAGCCCTTGTTATACCCTAGGTCATGGATAACTAAGGAGATCGTGTCTCGAAGCCCACATGTCCTAAACATGGAGTACTGATAGCTAGACGACTTGAGCATGGTCCTGGAGGGCCCCTCTTTTCTTCAGTGCAGTCCAAGTATCACCAGCAGCAGTATCCATCACACCATACTGGTCCTGAAGTTGCAGTGAGTCTTGCTCCACGAGGTAATGAGTTTGAGTATCATGGTATGTATCACTCTAATTTTTGAAGCACTTGAACATGTTGTATTGAATCCTTCTTCATTTCATGAGTTTTGATTGGAAATTATGCTCTTTGCCTCGTTTAAACCCCGAAGGGTGACACGGTGCCCTAGTAAGTTGGTTTCCCTTTAGGATGGGTTGCTACAAGGTGGATCTGTGAAAAGTAATTGTTCATTCCCTTCATACTTACCACTTTCCATCTTTATTCCTTCCATTTCCCCTATCCTTGTTTGGGCATTAGGATTGGCTACATTGGGAAGGGTTGTACCTTACCTCACGGGAAGAAGGGGCTAAAGGCCCAGAGGGTAAAAGTAGCTGGCAAGAGTTAAAAGCCAATTTTGAAACCTTCGAGATGCTTCGTCCAGGGATCCTCGAGAAAAAAGTGAAAAGCTTCTCGGTAAGAAAAGGGGACCCACAAGATAACATAAACACTTAAGGTACTAGTTGAAGGATAGGACGTCTCATCACGAGTCGACCTATTATGACCATGGGCATGTAGCGGTATGACATTACCACCTGTTTGGTCACCAAACCAGGATAGTGGCTCTTGTTGGCATAGCCAAGAGAAAGGGGGTCTCATCACAAGCAAACCTTCTCATTTCCGTGAAATGTTTGTGGATAACGTTGTCACCTCTGGTCATCAAGCCAAGACAAAGTCCCTCAACTATTTCCTTGAAGCAGAAGAGCAAAAGATCAAAAGAAATAAAGCTAAGAATAAAAGTAAATGAATGGGATAGGAAACAATTGCATTCATGACAAGGTGCAGTGCACCCTCCACAAAGGCACCCACAGGTAAGACTCTACATTTCCCTGTTATCACATGCATCCCATGTCCAAATGTTTACCCCATGCCACCTCATACACTTACATGGCTTGGACTAGATCCCACCTGGGAAACACCCCAAACTTAAGAGAGGTTAGCCCAATAGGACACCCTGAGACCCTCTCCAAAACTAACTTGTCATTGGACAAGAGGAGGCCTGAAATTTTTGCCCTTCTTGGGTTATTAGCTTAAATCAAGAGTCGCTACTCTTGTTTAAGGCTTATCTTTGCGACTTGGATCAATTTTTGAAGTTTTATGGTGATCTTGCATGGTATATTCATGATTATTCTTGGTGTAGATAGGTAGAATCTGCATTTTGTCATCTATTGAATGGTTCATTGTATGGTTTCATTTGCTCATACAAGATTATGAAATTGCATGGTGTACTTAGTGCTTGAAGTTAGAAACTTAAGGTGCTACTTTCTTACCTTTTTATTTTCCAAGCTTTCACTAAATTGATCTAGTAACTAGTGAAACCCTAGAAACCTAAAATACTAGCACTCTAGAGGTTTGCATTTGGTTATTGTTGCATAAGTATTTACTCCATAAAAAGGTTAAGGAGAGCAAGCTGTTAGGGCCTAGAATTGCTTACACCCTAGCAATTTGTTTCTTGAGGTCGAAATCTGGGAGGACTTAAGTTGCTACTCCTCCTAGACTTTTTCCCTCTTAGTCTTTTATGTATTATCATTAGTTAGAAGCCTTAGAAGAAACCACCATCTTTGACTCCATTACCCTAGAAAGGCACTAGTCATTGTCTCGTTCCCTCTGACAAAGCAACCTTAGACTTTCAAACTCCCTTTTCAACTTGAAAATTCCATTAACGTAGCTTGTCACTACTACATTAATCATTTTTGCAGCTCTAACAAGCACACTAACTAAACTAACCTGCCCAGAAATTTGCACTAACCTAGGCGTCATCACCCTAGGGTTTAGTCTTCCATTTGCTACCTTTCTAATGTGAAAATTCAAAAGTTGTTACTGCTGTCATAGTTGTTGTTACAACCACTGTTGCAGCCCCTAACAACCATAAAAAATCATCCATAAAGCCACTGAACATTTGTACTAGGCAAACTATGATCATTGGATGTTGAAGTAGTTGTCTCATTGCTTCATTATAGTAATTTTTTGAAGTGGTTTCCATTGTTGTCTTTATCATTAATCAATGTTGTTATAAGTGTTTGGATAGCCATTTAAGTCATTTATTGATTTGTATTAATCTTGAAATCACAAGTGACAAAGTATTATCAAGTTTGCAAGACTTTTTATATCATTTCTTGTCATGTAAGTTCGTAACTTGCAATTTTTCAAGATACATTGTTGCTACTATAATCTAATCTTTATTATATATAATCTGTTCTAGTAGCATATAATTTGTCTAAGAAGTCATTAATTATAATCATTAATATCATTACTACTACTAATGTTTGATGTTTCAATGGTAAAGGGCAAGTACAAACCCACTTTCACCTCCCTTATCCCTTTAAACTTTACCCAAGTGTCTTCTTCCATTGGGTGACCTAGAGAGAGGGGTGGGTTTTCACCATGTCTTTCTACCCCTCATCAACCAACTAGGTCTTGGGACGTCTCCCTTGGAGTGAGTTTCTTCTCTTCCTAAATAGAAAGAGGTATCCTATTGGGGTGATAGTGATAGGACTACCTCCATGTTACATCAATCTAGGCCTAGTTGCTTTTAGGCTTTGGGAAAGTATAGATTGTGCGATAACATTTTTGGCGCCGTTGTCAGGGAACATCAAGTCAATCTTCCTCGAACAACACTCTTTCGTTAAGCCTTTATCCAAAGCCTCCATTTCATAGAGCTTACATGGCGATGCCACTGAGGGTGATCCCCTCATCCCTTTGGAAATCTTGAAAAGATTATGTCGCAACTCCACAAAGTACAGGGAGATAGACTAATCCTCCCAAAACTTACAGAAGAAAGCCTTCCTAAAACTCTCTTGTAGTAAAATAATTGTTTGGAGGTAATCTTCCCTTAAACACAATGTCCAATGCTCAAATTCAGACCCATAATCCAAATCAGGTTAATAACCAAAAGCAATGGTCATCCAAACTTTTTAAGCCCTTCATCAACCAACTAGGTCTTGGGACATCTCCCTTGGAGTGAGTTTCTTCTCCTCGTAAATAGAAAGAGGTATCCTATTGAGGTGATAGTGATAGGACTACCTCTGTGTTACGTCAATCTAGGCCAACTTGCCTTTGGGCTTTGGGCAAGTATAGATTGTGCGATAACAACCTTGACTCCTTCTATCAGAATGGTAGAAGATGCAGTGGGTTAGATAGATTAATTTTAAGGAGAATGGGATCATTTTCAGCTGTAATGGCATCTAGCCAAAACTAGAAAACCTACACAAATGGATTACATGTACATGGAAACCGAAAATATAAGACAAAACCTTTATTTACACGTATGCAAAAGGATTCTTTGTATTCGAATTCAACTTAGAAGTAGACAGACATTTGATCATCAAATCTAGCCCCTGGTTTTGGGGTAAAGTAAGACTATGCATGAAGGCATGGACCCCAACCTTCGATCTTGTATCAAACTCACTATCCACTACTACAGTTTGGGTAAGGATTCCAAAACTTCCTTTACAATGGGAATTGATTTGTTGCAGGGGATTGAAAACACTTTGGGTAAGTTCCATTTAAGCAACATGGAAACACAAAGGAAAGATATCACCACCCACGTCGACATTTCTGTAGATGTAGAATTCAATAAAGGCTTCCCAACAAAGATCAACCTGGTAACCAAAAATAACACATGGACACATCCTGTCAATTATGAGTAGGTTGCCTTTCACTGTGGGGCTTATTTAGAAACAAACCACGTTGTAGCCCACGGTGTCAAGAATCCAAAAGAAAATCATCCCCAAAAAACACATAGGAATCCCACATAGTGGGACAAGACAATGGAGGAACATTCCCTAATCAATAAGGACCCCTCGAAGGCCTTACCGTCAAATCTAGAATGGCCAATAGAATAGCAAGCTATAATCTCAATAAACATTGTATCACTCTAGCAAGAAGAACAACCGACAAAGATTACACCTCCCCCACATAGACAACCAACCCAATAAGCCATCACTCGTGGGGTTCAATACTATAATCCTAAGTCTAGTTGAAGGAAACATCAATGTCATGGCCCCACTACAAATGCTACGACCATAGGCATAGAAAAATAATCTCAAGCAATAAGGGATCTCAATAAACAAACCCTTCTCGCTACCTCGAAGTAGATACCACAATCCGCCCCTCCCATCCTACCCTTAGTGGTCGAGTCACAATATCCCCCCTCAAAAAAGGAACAAGGAATATGGATTGTTGTGGCACAAGAATAGGATGAGACCTTGGGAGCTCTAGACATTATCATCCCAAGAAATTAAGATGATGGTGCAACCTATCTTTAAGAAGGCATGCTACAGGAACCATCCACATCATTCCATTATCAATGAGAGGAATGGAAGCAAGTAACCAAGAAGAAAAGAAGAAAACCACCCTAGTGGGCATCAACGTACATGACAAGAAACATTCACCATAAATTATTTTAGAAATGAACTACTTTTATATACAATCATGTTCTCATTTTACCCATATTTATTCATGTCAACTAGATTTTGAAAGAAACTCTAGAAGAAAAAGAAGAATCATTGCTTGGGAACCTTCCCGCCTTCACAAAAATGGGTGAATTCCTCTAAGAGATGAAGTTATTAAAAACAATATGTGCTTCTTTTTTGACCGAGTGAAACCATAATTTTTTGATACATTTGTTTCATTTAAAGACAAGTGGAATGAGCAATAAGTTGCTTAGTACCTGCCTCTTATGAAAAGTTTGAAAAAAATAGCAACCTTATGCTCCTCTAAAAATTGTTTCCCTATCTTTATAAATTGAATATAAAACTGATGACATTACCTCAATTTTTTTTTTATGTTTTTAGGTTTTGTCTAATGCTCTCTTAATTTAAATGCAAGCAATGCTCCTTAGCTTTTGTGATAATGTAACTTTAAGGTATTTGACTTTCCAGAACAATCCAAGGATGCATGTTAAATAATTTGAATCAAGAGTTGTTGAAACCAACAACTTACAAATCAGTAGCACAAGATGTAGTCTTAATACTCACGTCATTAATGTTGATTGTTCCCAACATGTTGTGATTAAAAATTCAAAAATCACATCAGGTTGCTATCATAGCCCTTGATATGTATCACGACATTCTGTTATGTATAAGTGATCGATGTTATCGAAAAGAAACCAATGCAAGATATATGGTAGTAATCCGAATCTTATCCAATCTCACATGAAAGGATTGTGTTACTTTAGTTATAGGAAGCTCGGATATTAAGATCCACAACATAGTTTGTTTGCCCATAGAATAAGGTCATAATGATTATAATTCCAGAGGAGAGGACTGTGTTACTCTAGTTACATGAAGCTCAACTCAGATATTAAGATCCACCACATAGTTTGTGGGGCCATGGAATAAGGTCATAACAATTATATGTTATGTTCTTATGCTTATATAAAATAAGATTTATTGTAATTTCCAAATTTATTAAATATGAAGAGATTTTAAATAATTTGAATTTGAAATTTTCTCATTTTTTTTTCTCCTTGGAAAAAGTAGTTTCATTGTTATTCAATATGGAATCAAATGAAACATCCCAATACAAAAAAAGTTCTTAAATGTACTTTATACAAACAAAATTAAGATTATACAAGGAAAATGGATTAAAATTATTATTATATTATTTTAAAGAGTTTTAATATGTAAACAAAAATTATATTTATAAAGTAATATTTTATTAACTTATAAATAATAATATTATAAATTTCACCTTTACTTATGTGGGTATTATTATTTTGTTATACTATTTATAATTTATTATTATTTTGTTATACTATTTATAATTTATTATTATTTTGTTATATTATTTATAATTTATTATTATTTTATTATATTATTTTTTTAAAAGTAAAATGCTCTCAGTCCGCCTCTAAAGTTTGCTTGTGTAACTTATAGTATATGGGAAGTAATCGTAATTGTCATAAACAATCGTTATGTAGAGAGAGCGGAGAGCTGCTCGTTGCTAGGTGTTAGAGTGTTCGTGGAGTATATAGTTGTCTTTATTATACCGGTAATCAATGGACACATGCTTACTCTCAATAATTTGTTTAGACCTAATAGTGTTTGAATGCAATTGGAGTCTACCTGCTTCCAGATCATCATCATAGCTTTCTTTGCTTGTTGATCCGGTGCAATATAGATTATCATACAAATAATGTTTAATAGTTGTGCGGAAGGATTTACTAAAAGAGTTATTTTATGATTTTGGATAGATTCCAAGAAGTATTTCCTAGATGTATTCCAATGTCAATTAACCTTATAGTAGAAAGAATAAAAAACATATAACTATGTTCGTTCTTGTTGAAATTTTACAAAAGATTTCCCTGATTCGGCAATGTTCATTGTAGTTGACTCAATTAAAAATAGAGACATTTCCCTGATTCGGCCATGTTCATTGTAGTTGACTCAATTAAAAACAGAGACATCAAAGTTGTCTTGTCGTTTTGTCATACGAAGTTATTGTTACCGACAGAGTACAAACTAACTGTGCAAATTAGCGACGTGTCATACAGAGGTATCTACAACACTTCAACAACACTTGAATTTGATAAGACTTGTCTGTAACCGCATGATGAAACCCCTGCCACTTCTTTGTACCTGCGAACAAATCTTTCTACACTAAATCTTTGTACAGTATTTAATGTTATTTATGAAAGAAATTGATAGTAATAATGAGAGAACAATAAACTTAACATAGAAGTTAAAGGGGACCATACTAGATGTTGAAAAGCTAAAATGATAATCATTGTATTTTCTTTACCATGTATGTACGACAATGCAAAAATGCCTATGCATATGGTTGAGTGTGCAACATTAGAGAGTTGAGCTTCATGGAATATGCAATACTATAATGTCAACTTGGATAAATATAGTCATCGGTACTGTATACTCCGGGAGCGGAGGATGGATCTTTTTGGAGTGGGAATTTTTTTTAGCAGATTTTCAAAACTTGGAGATCATCTCCCATGGCCGACTGCCAGAATTAGAAATTGGTTCTTCTCCTATTTAACTTTGTTGTCTTTTCTTCTTTGGCGTATATGATCTAGTGAAGTAATTTAGAGGTACTTTCGGTGCCACAACCAGATTCTTCTATTTGGTGGGGCCACTTCAGAACCTTTCTCTTTGGCTGACTGCCAGATTTAGTAGATGGCACCTTTGCTACTAACCTTTGTCTTTTCTTCTTGGTGTACTCTACCTGGAGACGTTCTCTAGTGGTTTTTTGGGGTTGTGAATATATCCTTCTACTTGGGGGGGGCATTGTTTTAGATAGCGGATTTTTGGCTGGACGCAACTTTTGGGTTTTTACCCTTCATTATTGCATTAATTTTTTTTATTGTGCAAAGATTTGGAAGAAGGAACCCACGGTTTGTGATTTGTCTCTTCACTGATCTATCTGACTTCCAGTCTCGGGTTGGGCACTACATGTGAGGATAAATGGGACAGGAAGGGTCTTCTCAACACTGTGCACACTCAAGGAAACTTCAAGTATGATGAGGAGACTTTATGTTCTCATTTATTACCATCTGCAATCACACCTTCCGAGACTCCAAGTCAGGGGTGTAGTAATTTTCCTCACTTGGGAATAGTTGGTCATTCTCCTGAAGCCTCTCTACCACATCTAGAGTCTGAGCAGACATGGCGTTCTCTGGTTTCTTCTGACGCAGTGACCAATGTTTTTGGCTTTCAGAAACTTGTTTCTACTAATCGTAGGTGTCTTAACAAACCTGTTTCGGCTCTTCCACAAGAGTTTCCCCTGCGTGAAACTGAGCACCTTAAGACCTCCCATCACAGGAACCCCCCTAGAGCCTGGAAGCCCAAAAAGGCACATCATCGACTCGTTATTGGTATGGACGTGGGACTTGAGGAAACCTGTCACCTTTCTCTTTGTGCCTTAGTGGGTAGATTTGCCTACAAAAATAAGTGAAAACTTTATTTTCGAGATTGAATGAAGGAAATTTGGTTTCCTATCATTGGTTATGTACCGAACTACTTAACTCTCCCCTGTGGCTGGTTTGGCCTGTTTTTCAAAATTCCGGAGGATGCATAACTCATTTTGTCTAGTTTTTGGGACTATGCAGAAGGTAGTCTCATGCTGAAAAGGTGGCGCACTGGTTTTGACCCTTCCTCGGATTATTTTAGCCACATGCACGTCTGGGTTCTGTTACCAGGCCTGCCACTTAACCTTTGGAACAAAATGACACTTAAGGCCATTGGTAATTTACTGGGTTGTTTTCTAAAGATTGACGAGGCTTGCCTTCTCTCTTCGGATAAGTGTATGGCTTGGATTCTTGTAGAATTGGACCTACACACGGGTTTAATGGATGTCATTGAACTTGAATGCCATGGTCTAGTGTTGGAACAACGCCTAGATTACCTTGGTCTTCCCTTCCGGTGCACCCTTTTTCGACGAACATGACATCTTCGGAAGGATTTCCACGGGGGATGTGAAACTTCGGCTGAGGAAGAGGCTCCGGAACATGGCAACAAAGATTTTCTGTATATGGATGAAGAACTGGTTGGGATGGGAGATTTGGACAAATTTGAGGACTTAAGCTTTGCTAATCTACAGGAAGGCGACTCTGATACTCTATTAGGTAAGTTAAAGTGCTATTGTCCTTATTTCTTTAATAAGATTTCACTGTGCGAACAAGATTTCCTACTGAATTATGCTAATTTACATGGGGATTCGAATGTTTTTTGTTTTTAATTTTTTTGGATCCGACAAACGTTCCAATGACTCACTCTTCAAGTGTTAACTTTACCACCTCTACTCAAATCTGTATTGATTCTGAACTCCCCCCTCCTAGTACTTCACAGATTTCCTCCTCCCCGACTAATACCTCTTCCTTACAGTCGCCTATCGCTCGGGTGCCTTTGGAGTTTCCTTCAACTTCAAAACCTACGGTACTACCTTCCTATTTGGAACCTTTGCTCAATCCTTTGGATGCTACCCTATTTCCACCTTTGCAGGAAAATACTAGCCCTACTCCATTGCAGACTTTTTGGGGGTCGGAACTTGTAGCTAATCTTGACTGTGACTTAAGGCGTGAAATTTTAGCGGAGAGGGTGACTCAAGGAAAGAACCTATCTTAGACGAGGAGTTTGGGCACAAAATTATCACCCCTCAAAACAAGAAGTGCTCGTAAGAAGCAAGATCAACTTCCTTTGACTTCAGATCAACCTACAACTTCTCGAGACTCGAGGGCGCTTAGAGGCATGAAAGCCCTGGCTCGGGCTCATCCATGTTCCTTCTCACTTTGAATATTAGAGGGGTGGGAGGCCCTCTTAAACTAGCCACTTTGTGCAGACTTCTTTCTTCCATTAAACCAGACATAATTTTTCTTCGGGAGACCCTTGTTAATGAAGAAAAGGCAAGAAAGTTTTTACTTCCACTTCGCCCTTCCTAGATGTTTAGTGCCTTGAGCTCGGTGGGGAAGTCAGGAGGACTTCTGGTGGCCTGGAACTCGAACATACTTGAACTCTTACCTTTTCATTATGCAGGCAGCATCCTATTAAAAAGTGTTCATTTACCAGATAAAAGAGGACTTAATTTGATCAATGTTTATGGGCCATGTACAGGACGAAGACAGTTTTGGGAGATTCTGGAAGCTAAGGGTTTACTGGACCTTAGTAACCTCATCCTCGCAGGTGACTTAAACTTTTCCATTGGTGTTGATGAAATTTGGGGGGAGAAAGCTCTATTGGACCCACAAGCAACTTTCTTTGGAGATTTGTTTACTTCTTATCATTTAGTGGATTCCAAGCCACCTGAAGTGGTGCCTACTTGAAACAATGGCAGACTGGGCTCAGAAGGCATTCAAAAAAGACTAGATAGAGTCTTCGCATATGCTACCCTACTAAACGATTTTGCTTGTTTTAGATCGTGCGTGGATCTTCCTTTTATCTCAGACCATGCCCCGATGTTCTTCCAACTGGACTTTGGCATTAAACCAGTTGCTTTTCCTTTTAAATTTAACTCAGCTCTTTTGAAAGATGATCTCTTCAACAACCTTGTCAGAGAAGATTGGAACACCAAACAGACTTCAACAGGAGAAGGGGCTCAGTCAAGACTGCTTGGAAAACTCAGTTTTCTAAAATCAAAAGTCAAAAAGTGGATAGCAGACAAAAAGAAAAAAAACATCTACTTTTGGATAACATTGAAGAAGAAATAACTAGGCTTACAAATGAAAGTCTCGTTCATCATCCTCTTATTGAACTTAATCCTCGTTTGATAGTTCTTGAATCTGATAGAAAAAGACTCCTGAAGATAGAAGAGGAACTTTGGAGACTAAAGAGTTGGGCCACTTGGATCCATTTAGGAGATAAGAACACTGCATTTTTTCATAGGTTTTCAAGTTTCAGGAGGAATAAAAAACATCTTTGGGAAGTTAAAGATGAGTCAGACCACTTCCATTCAGGGCAGAATGATATTAAGAAAGAAGCGGTGAGACATTTCAACACTTTTTATAAAGACTCTAATAACTCAGTTGTTGATCAAATAGCTACAGTTCACCTTTATCCAAGAATGACTACTGAAGAGGAAGTTCATCGGTTGGAAATCCCTTGTACAAAAGAAGAAATATTAGAGGTGTTGCGGGGCTTCACCAAGGACAAGAGTCCTGGCCCAGACGGTTGGACAGTGGAGTTCTACATTCACCATTTTGATTTACTAGTTGATCACTTATTAGAGGCTGTCGGAGAAACCAGAATAACTGGATCGGTGAACAGATCAATAAACTCGACTTTTTTAGCACTCATCCCTAAGCATAATGGGTCGACCTCCTTTGGTGACTTCCGTCCGATTGCACTCTGCAATCTCTGTTACAAGATCATTTCTAAATTAATTGCTAATTGCATTAGGCCCATCTTGTCGCGCACTATTTTAGAAGAACAATTTGGATTTTAAAAGGAAGGCAAATCATAGACGCTATAGGAATGACATAGGAGTGTATACATTATATCAGAGAAAAGAAGCTACAAACGTTGATCCTCAAAATTGATCTTAAAAAATCTTATGATTGCATAAGCTGAGATTATCTTAGATTGGTCCTCCTTCAATGTGGCTTCGATCTTCATACAACCAAATGGATTATGGGTTGTGTCACTTCTGCCACTTATGCAGTCCTTATAAATGGTGAACCATCTGAATTCTTCATTAGTGGTAGGGGACTCAGACAAGGCTGTCTGGTCTCTCCATTACTTTTTACATTAGTTATGGAAGACTTTAGCTTAGCCATAAAGAATAAACAAAGTGAAGGATTGATTTCGGGCATCAAAGTTTCAAGAATAGTCTAAATTATACATCTACTATTTGTAGATGATCTACTTATCTTGAACAAGGCTTCCTTATCTGAATGGCTAGTGATAAAATAACTCTTGGTTATCTTTTGCAGCGCAACTGGATTACAGATTAATATTTAGAAATCTTCCTTCTATCATTATGGAGTTCAACAATCCTTTATGGACTCTATAAAAATTGCCTTCACTTTTACTATTAATAATCTTACTAATGGCTTTAAGTATCTTGGCTATATTTTGAAAGCTGACGGGTATAGAGCAGAGGACTGGATCTGGTTGTTGTTGAAATATGAGAACAAAATTAATCATTGGTGTAACAACTAGCTAACTATGGGTGGTAGACTTGTTTTAGCCAAGGCGGTCTTAGAAAGCCAGCCGGTCTATTGGCTGGCCTTAGCTAACATCCCAACTTCGATTCTTCACCGAATTCAACAGATTGTATTTAACTTCCTATGGAACGGAAAAAAAGGGAAAAGGGGATTCCATTTGTGCAGTTGGCATCTTATAGCTAGACCAAAGAGATTCGAGGGATGGGGGCCGAGGAATCTCTTTAGCTTCGGCCGCTCTATGGCAGCGAACACACTCCGGAGGGCTTTGAAGGTGGATGGACTCTAGCACCGAGTTATTAAATCCAAGTATTTTCCATCTTTATCAATTGAGAGCTAGCTTAGAATAGCCTCGGTTTCACGAGTTTGGGGCTCTCTGACATGGAAATATCTCCTAAAATCTTTACATTTGTTAGTACATGGGCTTACTTGGCGTCCGGGATCAGGTTCCTCGATTCTCATAGGGAAAGATCATATCCTTGGGTTGGGATTGTCATCCATTTTGTCAGATGATTTGATCCATGTTCTTAATCAATGTGGTGTATACTTCCTTTTTCAGGCTCGTTGCTTGCCATGACTAGGTTTGTTTGGACATAATTGGCTTACTTGCACTGATTTGAATATAGGAGGGACACTTGCAGCAAAATGGTAGAATTACAGAAAGATACTCATTAGCAGTGGAATTTAGTTAAACCAAAGACTGGATGATTTGAATTGGCTTAGAGGAGATCGTTCGGGCAAAATTACTGTCAAAAATGCTTATGAGGTCATAGAATCGAAGAAACATCCTTATCTGATTAGTGGGTGGAGAAAATCGCTCTGGAATTGGGATTGTCCTTTAAAACTCAAACTTTTTAGCTGACTTCTTGTGGAGAATAAATTACTTCCGTGGGAAAACTTATAGCGTAGAGGATATGAAGGTCCGAGCCACTGTTCCTTATGTAAGAATAACTCAGAATCGAGCATGCACCTATTTGTTGGTTGTGCCTCTACTCATGGTGTTTGGGACAGGGTATTGTTCTCATTAAAACTCTTGGGTTGGTGGCTGGGTGGTTCCATCTCTGATTGCTTTAAAAACTGAAAACAATTGAATTCATGTTTCTCCTTACTACCGGTCTTCCTTTGTTGGATTATCTGGTTAGAAAGGAACTATGCTTTATTTGAGAATGGAACTCCATCTCTCCAGAAGGTAACTTTACAAACTTTATCCTTTCTGAGAGAGTTCTGCACTGCAATAAAATTCAAGAAGCCAAGGAGACAGTTTTCGAATCCAGTGGCAAGGGATCCCTCTAGATGGTTTGATGGGGCGACTTCAACAACAGGACTGAACAGTGGTGCGGGAGGAATCATTAAGATTTAAGACCGCAAAACTTATAAATGGTACTTTAATTGTGGACCGGGGACAAATACCAGAGCAGAGTTACTTGGAGCATGGGAACTTCTCACACTAGCTGTCAGGCTGGACATTTCGGTGCTTTCGGTGCATGGTGATTCTAAGATAATCATCGACTGGTTATGTGGCAAGGGACAACTACAGGTTTTTAATTTGGAGGGCTAGAAGGATAGAATTCTTGAACTTATAAACCGTTTTCACTCCATTTCCTTCCAACATATTTACCGTGAATATAATACAACAACAAACATTTTATCTAAACATCCACTTCAACAGGCTCCGGGGAGAATTGTTTACTATCAATGTGTGGGGGAAAATGAAGGCCTCCATATGTTCCTTGATCTATTTTAATTATTTCTTGTACTGTTGTGATATGTATTTTGATGTTCATAGGCGAAGTGGGAATCCTCCTTTGGGCCTAAATTTTGTCTTGGATTAGAGCTTTCAGGCTAGGCTTTTTTTATCTTTTGCATTAGACTTGCTGATATTTGTTTCCTACAAGACCTATTTTTTCTACCTCAGATGCTTTCGAGCCATTTTTCATGAGGTTATCATGTAATGAACAATTTATATTTACCATATGAATATAAAGTGAATTTTTTTGTATAAAAAATATATATATAGTCATCCTTATGTTGAATATGTAAGGGAATCATGCATTACGGGTATAGTCTGAATATGTAGGGGAATCATGCATTACAAGTATAGTCCACCCCAACAGAGAAGTACATCAATATGTGTAAACATTATAACACCATAATGACAGTATGACTAACAAAAACATGTCACATTGACATGTACAAGCACTATAACTTCAACATTATAGAGTAGAATAAACAAGAGTAGAGTAAACTTTTCAAATTACTTAGGACAAACATTCCATATTATTTTGAAATAGTGTATAAAATTGTTTACAAAAATATAACAATGCATTTAAAAAAACAATAGATTTAATGATATTGTTATTTTTCACCACTCATCTTTAATTTAATAAACATTCTTATGTCTAAGTGATATTAGAGTAAACTTTTCAAATTACTTAGAACAAACGTTCTGTATTATTTTGAAAAAGTGCATAAAAATGTTTATAAAAATATAACAATGCATTTAAAAAACAACAAATTTAATAATATTGTTATTTTTCCCCACTCCTCTTTAAAAAATATTCAATATTCAATATGATTATAGAGTTTTTTAAGATACATTATTTATTGTTACAATTTCATTTATAAATCCTATCCATTTGAAATATTTAATTACAATTTATATATTTGACAAATACATTTTGGATATAAATATTGCATATCCAAAACCCCACCTCACACAAAAGATCTCTTTAAATAGTCCCCAAAAATTAGCATCCCAACTCCTCTGCAAGCCCTTCAAACACTTGTAAAATTGGGTCAAACCATATTCCAAGTTGACAACAACATTTATAGCAATCATATGTCATTCATTTGAAATTGTATTTATAAAACACCATAAAAACTCAACGACATCTTTGTCACTTGTCCTCCACCTCATGTTGCCTATGTGATTGGGAAACATATCAAGGATGTCTTCATTTCTTATGAGATCAAAATTCTTAACTCCCCAATATCAAAACTCCCAAATCTTCCTCTAACATCATGTAAAACTATAAATAACAAAAAAAAATTATAACATAATATACTATATAGTAAAACCAACGAGAGGCAGGATAATCAATAGCATACATTACAATGTTTTATCATATTTTCTCTTGACGTTCTTATTTATGTATGCCTAATTATAGGGGTTATGACAAATTGGATTTCATTTTATTGTTAAAGTGAACATGTTCGACTATAAAGCAACGCTATATATTTGGCATATATTTCAAGTTTCTTTCTTATATGTTCTTATTAAGAAGGTTGTACTAAAATAAAGTGGTCAAACTATGAGGAGTGTTGCAGTCAAATTAAAAGAATAGCTATGATAAGAATCTTAAGTCCATATTTACTATTTTTATTTGATCGTATATTTTTATTTGATCATATATACATGATGATGTGATATTATTATTAAGTTTTTTTTTTATGATTAATGTAAATTGTTTCGATTAATATAATGTATTAGATATTGGGTGAGCAGTAAAGGGGTAAAAAATTGTAGGGTTAGCGATCGATCTGTCATTTAATCAGGCTCATGCAGTTTTTCATGAGTTTGATTGGAGGCAGTGATCCATCGCCTCCCCCTGCTGTCGATGTCGAAGCCTTTACCCACCTTATCAATGCGCAACGAAAGAAACCTTTGTTGGATCCCTTCCTAAATTCGTTAAAAAAATCAATGACGTCCCTGTGATCGCCCTTCCGCTGAATCATCCTATGCATATTGCAGTATCCCTGGAAGATAGGGCTTTGGTTGGCCAGTTTATAGGGCTCTAGCCCTCCCCACGAACAACTGATAACTGGGTTCAAAAAAACTGGAGACCCTTGATCTCTAACAGTGTTACCTGTTATGTAGTTGGAAGATGGTTATTCTTGTTCGAGTTCATCTACAAAGATTACCGCGATTTGATCTTTAGAAACAGACCATACTTCATGGGACCGCAGGGCCTGTACCTCAATAGATGGATGCCTTACTTTGATCCAGCAGTGGATGTTCCTAAAGTGGTATCGGTCTGGGTCCGTTTACCCAATATGTTGATTCATTGCTATAACCTGGAATCGCTGCAATCAATTGGAAATGGACTGGGACGTTACATTAACAAGGTAGATCCCAAGGACCAGTAATCTTGCACCTGGATCTGCATGGAAGTAGACCTTGAAGTCGATTTCCCTGAAGCCATCAAGTTAATTGTAGGGGAATGGCAACACTTTCAAAAGTTGGATTACGAACAACTGCCTCTCAAGTGCAGAGGTTGCCATGAATATGGGAATTTTCAAAAGCATTATCCAAAAAATTTGCCCACTCAACAGGAGAAGGATCAAGGCGAGGGGTGGCAACAAGCCAAGCGCCCAAAGCCAAATCCTAAATCAACTTCCATAAGGGAAGGTAAAATCCCTAACCCGAATTCGGTAAATCCAAGTAAGAACAAAGAGACTCAAAAAACACCGATTGAAACTAAAAATAGTTTCTCTGGCCTTGGGGATCTAGAAGTTGAAGCAAATGATCCCAATGAAAGCGTTGTTGAATGCCAAACCAATCCCGAAGGGAAAAGGTCAGATGGAAAGGAACTTCCTCCTTTTCAAGACTCAATAGATATATCTGAAACTCAGGAAGCACGAAAAGAAAATGATAGTTTGGAAGAAGAGGAGGATGAATTTGACATTTCCCAAACATCCCCAAAACAAGTTACTAGAGGTCGGAAAACGGATAAAGAAAGGAGGGAAACAACCACCTACAAGGACAAGGTTCAAGGATCTCAACCAACATTGGACAAAATGTTAAAAAACACAAGAAGTGTCAAGCATCAAGGGTAGCCCTCTAAGGGGGCCTCTACTAACCCTAGGAGTAAGTAATGAAGGTAGTCTCCTGGAATTGTAGGGGATTAGGGAGCAGAACTAAAGAAGAAACTATGAAATATTTGATCCACACCTCAAATCTAGATATCCTATTAATCCAAAAGACCAAAATGGAAGAACATGACTTCCTCCTCACTAGTTAGAAATTTTGGAAAAAAGGAGCAGGTGTAGCTGGCAGTACTAGAGGAGCCTCCAGTGGAATAGGCACCTTATGGGACGCTTCTAAATTTGAGTTAGTTCTTACTGAATCATGCACTCACTGGATCCTCACCCAACTTCTTCACAAGGATTCAGGTTACCAGGTTTGTTTATTCAATATTTATGCACTTGTTCTTCTCTCTCTCTCAAAAAAAAAAAAAAATAAATAAATAAATAAATTGTTGGGACCTTATTAGGGATTCCCTCAGCTCCCATCAGTTGAGAAATATTGTTTTAGCTAGGGATCTTAATGTCACACTTTATCTAGGGGAAAAAAGGGGGCTCAATAATAAGAGACCCAATCCGTGAATGGGTCGAAGATATCATTCTGGAATGGGATTTGGATGATATCAAACCTTCCTGCAAAAAATTCACTTGGTCCAACAAGAGAACCAAATAGGGTAATATAGTTGCTCGCCTTGACAGATTCTTGGTCCAAAACTCTTTTCTAATTTTAGTTCTCAATGTTGCCTCTAAAATCCTCCCCTTCAGTGACTGACCATAAACCAATTCTCCTCGAACTCTCCAAAGACACAAATATGGGACCTATCCCCTTCCGTTTTAGCCCCTCTTGGATTAAGCAGGAAAGTTTCCAAGATCTGGTCCTCAATGTGTGGCAGACTCTGGTTTTTGGATCCCCTTTCTTTGTTAGGGAAGAAAATATTCATAGGCTCAAAAGAGCTCTCAAAGATTGGGTTAAAACCACATAATCTCCTCATAATCAGAGATTGGAAGCTCAACAACATATGGAAAGGCATCAACTAAATATGGAAGAAGGTCCTATTACTACCGACAAATCGGAATAAGAAGCAACTCTTCAATGCACCCTTCATTTTGCATGCAGATTGGAAGAGGATTACTGGAGGCAAAAATCCATAAACCTTTAGTTAAAAGCAAGTGAGAGGTCAACCACTTATTTTCATAAGCAAGTTGAAGCTCAGAAACAAGTTAACTATGTAAAGGAAATCCATCTTCAAGACCAAATCGTCATTGACTTCGAAGGAATCAAACAAGATCTCCTCGTAACCACTTCAAAGAAATATATACAAAGGAGTCTCATCTCCAGAATGAAAACTACCAATATATTTTAAATTTGGTTCCCTCTAAAATTCATCTGAATCCCAACCAACTCCTCACTGCTCTGGTCACCAAAAGAGAAATTAAAAATGCTTTAAACGAAATGGAACCTGACAAAGCTCCCAGTCCCAATGGTTTCACAGGCGGATTCCTCAAAGCCTGTTGGCAAACAGTTAAAAAAGATCTTCATAGAATGGTTAAGAAATCCCAGACTTGCAATAAGATCGGAGAGAATACTAACTCAACCTTCTTGGCCCTCATTCCTAAAGAGAAAGGTGCCACCTCCTTTGACCGATTCCGACCAATTTCACTCTACAATATTGGTTACAAAATCATTACAAAAGTAATAGGCAACTGAATTAAAGGAATCCTTCCAACAATCATTCCATAAAATCAAGGTGGATTCATCAAAGGGAGGAAAATCCTCAATAACATCATTTTGGTCCAGGAATCCATCCACACCAATATTCTTCTGCGTGAAAAAGGTATGATTGTTAAATTAGATTTGGCTAACGCTTTTGATAGAGTTCGACACGATTTCCTTTTTCAAGTAATGCTCAGATTTGGCTTCGCCCCTGAATTTATCAATTGGGTGAAACCCTGTATTGGATCCCATTGGATAGCCCCGCTGGTCAATGGACGCACTGCAAATTTCTTCCAAGCCTCTAGGGGGCTTAGACAAGGTTGTCCTCTTTTGCCTCTTCTATATGCTATCCAGGCCTCGGTGCTCAGCTTTTAGTTGGAACAATGTCGTCTTCATCAAGATTTATTGGGTCTCATAATGACAAGAGGAGCCAAAGAAATAAATCATGCCCAGTTTGTCGATGATACGCTTCTCTTGGGAGGAGATAACATTCTTATTGGCAGAAGATTCAAATAGGAGTTATAACTTTACAAGGAGGCATCAGGAAGCAAAATCAATTACAGAAAAAAGTCAAATTTTTGGATGGAATTGCTCCCTAAGGGAAATGGTGGAAATCTCAAGAATTATGGAAATCGAAGAAAGAACTCAGTGGGATTCTTTTAAATATTTAGGGATACCCATTTTCAAATCCGCCCCAAAATCAGCTCATTGGCTTCCTCTGATTGATAAATTGAAGACTCGAATTAACTCGTGAGGTGGTTCTTGGCTAAATCTGGCTGGGAAACTAGTTCTCATTAAATCAGTTCTCTCCAGTGTTATGATCTACCAAAGCTCCATTTTACTTGCATCGGTTTGATTCATCTCCAAGATCGAGACTCTTCTTAGACGTTTTCTGTGGAAAGGTGGGAAAACAATGAAAACAAGCTTCCGCTTGTCAGTTGGGGAAAAATTACTAAGCCACTTTTAGAAGGGGGACTCCAGATATGAGATCCCAGGACTCAAAATCTATCTCTTGGTGCTAAACTTCTCTGAAATTTGGTCACAGGAAAATTAACTTGGAGTAAACAAGTTATTTGGAAAAATTACTTCTCAGGGGCAAGGAAAAATGTCTTGATACAACTCCAAAAGCTTCAAAGGGATCTCCAATTTTCACAATATGCCAAAAATTTCTCTCCTTCTTCAAGCGTGATCTAACTTGGATTCCTAGGAACGGGAAAAAAATTCTCATTTGGGAGGATTCTATCCTTGGGGATCCACCTCTGGACACCTTTTCAGGCGCCTTCAATCTTAAACGGTGGCTTCACTCCCAAATTTTAACAGTGCTATGGGATATCTCAATATGGAATAACGATGAAATTAGAACCTGGAAAAAGTGGAGTATACTAAATTGTCCAACCCACTTACACAATGAAGAACTCTTGTTACTCTCCTTGCTTCAAGGTAAATCCCCTATCGCAGCTCATACAAAGGAATCTCGAGGTTGGGGCACTCACTATGGAAATTACATCGTGGCTCAAGGTTATAAACAGTTTAAATAAATTCCTAATTTTCCTGCCAACCCTGCTCTTTGGAAAGGTACATGGAAAGCCAAAACTCTGCCAAAAGTAGACATTTTTATTTGGACTCTAGCCCACAACAGTATTCTTATGGGAGATAACCTTAAAAAAGAAGGTTGGGAAGGTCTTACACGATTACCTCTCTATTGGTTACAGGAAGAATTCACAAATCACCTTCTGCTAAGTTGTCCCTTTACAAAAGAGGTCTGGAATTCAACTCTCTTTCCTTGGTCGAATCAAGTAACTCTCCCAAATGAAACCTCAATCCTCCTCAGCAACTGGATAAATTGTGCCCCTTTTCCCTTCACAAGAAAGATAGGCTTAAAATACGTTGGCCGACTCTTCCAAAACTTATTTTCCAGAAGATTTGGTTGGAACGAAATGCCCTCCTCTTCATGGAAAGGTTCTCCACTTCTGCTTAGGTGGTAGTCATAGCTAAGGCTTTGCTAGGAGAACATATTCACTCTCTACCTCTTCTTGAGAATAAATATCTGCTCCTTCCTAATGAAGAAGATTGGATGTTGATTCTAATCCCAAAGGCCCCTAGATCTGTTTTTGCTAGCTCATCTTAGCTAAATCATTGGGAAATCTGTATGGACCCACTTAGCTTTTCAATCTGGAGGAAGGCGCTTCATCAACACACTCTATTTTTTGATGGATCTTCTAAAGGGAATCCAGGGGCGACAGGAGGGGGAAGGGTTCTTCTAAGCCCCGATGAAACAACTGAATTTACTCTCTCTTGGGGAATTGGAGACGATACTAACAATATTGTTGAAGCTCTTGAATTATGGAAAGGACTCTATCAAGTTTTGGCTATGAAAGTTAAAGAGGTTATCGTTTTTGGAGATTCCTGGGTGATCATCCAGGCTTTAAACATCCATTCCCTCCCCCATAACATGAGGCTCTGACACCTAATTCGAAAAATCATGAATTTACTCCCTTCTTTTCACAAAATGAAATTTTTTCACATTCTTCGGGAACTGAATGGAGAAGCGGATAATGAAGCTAATGCCGCTACCCGTTTGAGCAAAGGGACCTTCTGTATCAATGGAAATGCCCAAATTTTTAATATCCCCAAACACCTTGGGTTTATTAGGAAGGTGCTCTCCACAAAAGTCGAGGGACTCTACGTGGATGGCTAAACCGCAAGGCAAGGACGATATGGTAGGTGGAAGCATGTGAGGGGTTGTTGGAGAACTTGTTTCTGCCCAAATTTTGGTCATGGATCTAGCTTTGCTAATCTGGTTGATAGGACTAGAGATAGAAGTCTTCTGTGTCATTTTCAATATGTTTCTATGGACAAGGCAAGAAATCCTTGATGTATCTGTGCCAGTGGTTACCACTGTTTTTTAATTTAATCCATAATTGTTTTTGTAAAAAAAATACCATGTATTAGATATATTTTATTTACACAGAGCAATGCTAAGTGTTAACACTCAAACTAGCAGTTTTTGGGAAGATGCTACATGGGGATAGCATGATACACAAAATTCACCACTGTCACCTCAGCACAATCTTCCCTTCACTTTAGGCCAACTCCTAGAGACCAAGGGGGATATCCCAATCCTTCTAACTACACACATCAATATACGTTAGATAGACCATTGTCTAAGTAGCTAAATCCTTAAGAGTATTCAACCAAGGGTTAGGGCAATAAATCTACAATATAAAGAGGGTTAGGAGCTAATTATAAGAGTGTTGAGATCTTAATTAAATATGCTTACATTGGGAAATATGAACCAACACTATGATTTCACTCTCTAAATGAAGGAACAAGCACCTTTTATCGTACAAGAGTGAGATATTGTTGCATAAATCAAGGGAGAGAGACATACTTGACTTGTGCCTTTATTTTATGTTATAAATTGGACTAGCTTGTTGTCGTCCAAAATTTCCTTAATCTTATTTATGATAATAAAAAAAGAAAAATTGCAGATTTTGGGTGAGGAAAAGTACCCCAAGAGTGCCCAAGAGCACTTTGAATGATAAATATTTGGTACTTCAACTAGGGAAATGAATAAACCTTGCAAAAACAACCCAACAATGAAAAAATTCAAGTGCAACTGAATAATATCCAAGCAATTTTCAAAAACTTGCAAAAACAACCCAACAATGAAAAAATTCAAGTGCAAATGAATAATATTCAAGCAATTTTCTCAAACTTGCAAAAAATGGTGGTGAATCCCCCTAGGGTTTTACCAAAAATGTCCAAAATGAAATATAACAATAATGAACAGCTTAGGAGATGAATTTCACCATTAAAATGTGTTAGGTAAACTTAATAAGCAGTTCCAAAGTGAAATATGAACTCGGGTAGAGTTAGATTTCACCTTTTCGGGTTAAACCATGGTTCTAGGGTTTCATCAATTCTTATTTTTATTGTTTTAATTAATTTCCAGAATGGATAAACACCTTAAATCAACCAAAAGAAGGTTAGATAAGACAATAAAGCACAATCCAAAAGGGTTGATTTTCCTTCCAGGGTTAAAAATAAACAATTTAGCATAAACCCTTGGATAAAGATGTCTAGAAAACAAAGATAAATTGTTAACTTTATTGTAGATGATGAAATAAATAGTTTTTACAGTTTATATATTTTATATCTTTTTTATTTTTTATTTATTTTTATAAGACATAAAAGAAAATAATTGAAAATTTAGGGTTTTGGTTGGTGAAAGTTGGGAGTTAGGGTTTAGCCTTATCTCCACTTAGGGTCTATGGAGTCGAGAAGTATGCCCCTCTAAGAATTGGTTATCAACGTTTATGGATTGGAGTGATAGACCAGGCCCACACAAACATCAATCTCTTTTCTAATCAAGACAAACCATGAAGCCAATGCGCTACAAGAATGGTTTTCCCAAGGGAATAACCTTCACCAACAAGATCATCCAAAGGCTTGGAAATCATACTTAAATCCCTTACCGAGGAGCATAGAACTAATCAAGCCAGGAGATAAGAACTTACCAAATCATTTTAGGAAGAAGGAAGAGAAGCAAACCCTTGACGTCCTCCCTCCAAGTAGTTGATAACTCCTCAATGGATCAATCTTCCAAGTTTATGTGGAATCTTAAGTATTCACAATAATCTTTAAGAAAAATATGCCAAGAATAATAACCAGCAAAGATAGAGATCCAAGAATTGACACCAAGAAAACACCAAGTAAAGAGCTTCTATTAAATGGCTCCAATAACGATCTCCAAAAATTCACAACAACTTGAATGAGAGGAGTGACTCTTATTTATAGATGAGGCTCACAACTCCCTCCCATCATTTATTCCCTAAATCTAACTTAAGAGAATAAAATAAGAGTGGCTTGTCATCCGCAAAGCTTGGAGACCAAGTCAAAATACATTGAAATGTTTTTTTACATAAAAAAAAAACTCTCATGGAGGGGACAACTTTAACAAAATGTGCTAAAATAATGCTCAAATAATGTCCATTAATCCTTGAAACATGTCACCAAAGCATGCCCATGTCCATACCTAAGGTCAAGGCAACTCCTTGAAGCATGGGAGTGACCCTCCAAGTCAAAAAATGGGTCATAAAATCCCCAACAACAACAATGGAGTCAATCTTCTAAGAGAGTCGATTTGGCTCCAAGGTACAACATTCCACTTGAAAGTGAGTTGGGGAACCTCAAATTGTGGCAATGAATAATCCTTGATCACTCTAGCTCCAACATCTTCCTCTAAAAGAGGGGATGACCTTGCCCCAACTCAAATAAAACCCCCTTAAAGTGGACGACTTCCCCAAACTAACCATAAAAGCATCAAAGGGTGAACAATAAGTGCATTGATATCATGAGGGCGGGTGTTGAGTCATCACCATAAAGTGCCAAGTCACATAAGTGACATCCACATCACCAAATTTGTTCTCCAAAAATCCCTAACATCCTCTTGAAGTGCCCCCAAATGAAGTCATCCCCCTTTAATGAGCAAAAATACTTCAAAAAATGTTCCAAAGGAGGTAGATGTTCTGGCTTCTGACACGTGGTGAGTGTAGAGGATGTCCACGTGGATGTAAATTTTTCATCCATGCCTCGACGAGGGTGACCAATGCCTCAAAATTTGTGATATGCCTCAAAAAATCTGAAACTGGATAATCACGTGCAAAATAATCATTAAAGGCCCAAGTATGGTACATACATAAGAAATAGAGGGTCTATGTAGGTAAGGTGTGTTAAACCATGGGTGTGAGGACCCTTACAAAGCGTAATCACATTTTACATAAAAAAGAACAAATGATTAGTTAGGGCCTAGGAAATCGCGTATCCTAGTAGATCCACCTCAAAATGCCCGCATACCTACCTAAGACATAAATGTATGACATCAGAGGGAGTTACCACCTCCAAAGGGGTAGTCATCTGAAGCAATAAAACCAAGCATCCTGAGAATGGGGACTAAAAGAACATGCCATGACCATCCACCTAAGGGGGTTTGGGTAACCATTAACCAATGCTTTTACATCAAAATCATCCCATCATGACTAGATATAAAGAAATCATCACACTTTGGGCACATAAGAATGGTCACATCTCGTGAAAAAATGTAGGGTATGTTATAGCACAAGTTGTAGGCTGGGAAAATCCAACCCACCCACAAAAGCAAGTGCTACAACTTGGGAATCCTACACCCAATGTCACCTCGATGTAGGTCCCACACTTCAAGGGTGACTAGGTCACTCTAGGGTGGCGATCCTGGTGACCCTAGGGGGAATGAGAAGGATGAAGGGAAGTGTAAGGATAATTCCTCTGGAAGGTCAAGCGATGGAAGAAATGATTGGTTGAAAATGGTAAGTGAAGAGAGGTAAATGGATACCGAGTAAAGAGATAGTTGTCAGTGCACCTGTACCTGCCCGAGACATAACAAAATACACTTTTACAACCACGTATAGTAATGGATCAACAAGTTAAGCTTGTTTTCCTTAAAATACAACAACATACAAGTTAGTAAATCAACAATAGATTACATCCAAATCAACAAGTAAAAGGTCTATATTAGTTAGCAATGTCAGCATTAAAACTAGTAACCAATGTGGACCGAAAATAACACTTCAAGATTGAATAAAGATGGTTGTCATAAAAGTAATTTTCTGCAGAAGTATATCAGCCTTATGGTTGTAGCATTCAATGAAGTACAACAAAAAATCTAACAATCAAAAAGTGCCCAAAGCTATCTCAATAGATGCACCTAGGTTAGTAGGTTAAACTAACAAAGTTAGAGGGTTAGTCGAGGGTTAGTTTGTGAGATATTAGTGGTTAGGGTTAGAGTTTAAAGCAACCCTAATGGTTGTAGGTTAGTTTTACTACAACAATAAGAATTTGTGGGAGAAAGAGGACACCCTAAGGGAGGAAGAATCCCCAAGGCATCAATATCATTATCCAAAAGAGACAACTTCAAAACTTGAAATTTGTACGTTTACCAAGGCAACAATTTATTTCTCCCATGCAATAAGTAAATGACTAATGCCTTTAAGAAAGGGTTAATGGAGTCAAGAGAATTTGAAGAAGCTAGATAGGCTAAATCCTTTGGGGTGTAAACCCTTTTACTCCCCAAGCCAAGCTTCTCTTAGCTAGGGTTTCAACTAGGAGGGTGTATGCAATTATACTGCTCTTAGTAAACCCTTATGAAACAATATTCCCTTGGCAATAAAATAGTGGAAACACAAGTATGGGTGTATGCCCTTATACTCCTTACTTGTCTCAAGTAAATAGAACCTTTAACTTGTACAAATGATAATACAATGAAATAAATGGTACCTTCAAGCATTAAAAGGCAATAAAATCTAGACTAGCCACCAAAAAAACAATGAAGGAAGCCTTCCAAGTCTAGCACACCATCTCCATCAACCACAACCAAGACATAACCATAAACAAAATCACAAGAGAGAGAACTAGCCGAAGAGAGCGAAAATTTCAGTCCAAGAGACTCTCACTATGGAGAGTTATGTTATGTCAAAATGAGATCTTAGTATCTCTATTTATACAAAATGTAGCTAACAAGTTTGTCCACATAATATTAGGGAAAACACAAGATTAGGGGTCAACAACCCTAATCTTTCCCCTTTTACAAAATAATATTGAACAATTCTATTTAATTTCACTTTTGCACAAAGAAAACCCTAAAACAAAGGTAGTGTCATCCCTTGAAGGAGGACGTTTTAGTAAATTGAGAAAGTCGTTGGAGCTGGGCTGCAAAGTAGGGCCTCCAAAGGCCATGTGGCAATCATCCAGAACCTCTCCACCTCAAAATGCCATGTGTCATGCTCTGATTCATCATCAACCACCATATGCCCCTCAAATGTGACGTCAAGCCCCTAAGGAGTGACGTTTTTCCCCTTCTGGGCAAGTCGTTTGGCATGCAAAGGGTGGGTTATATATATCCAACTGTTTCATAGGCCTTAGAAAGCATCTCTCTGTCGTCTAGCATGTGGGCCTATGTCATCCATCCTATGGGATGCTTGCCCTCATGGAAGTCCAATCTAGGTTTGTTCTTCCAAAATTGGCCACCAACCTATACCTGCAAGACTAATGGATACGCCCTCCAAGGATCTCAAGTCAAAGCATCATGATGAGTGAATCAAGTCAATAAAAGAGCCATTAAAGCATGTATACTAGGACTACATCATACAAACATGTGCTTAAGGAACTAGACGTTTTGCCAAGTTTGGTTGTGGGAGGGTTGGCATGGTACTTTTGTTCAATGGATCAAACCCCCTAAGTTTAGGAACAACCCTATTTGTGTCATGTGAATGAAATGGAAGGGACGGGGGAAGTACTCAATGGGCATGGGGTTCATGATATGCAAGGGTCCATAGTATCTCATTTATGGGTGCCTTTGTGGAGGGTCTGTTGCACCTTCGTCCATAATGCATTTTTTCCAAGCTCATCGATTGCCTTTTATATTTCTTTCTTTGCATTTTCTTTCAATATAGAATAGGGTGAGTTGGAGGCCACTGCCCTGGCATGGTGACCAGATATCGATAATGTCACCCACAAGTAGTTTCACAAAAATGAGAAGGTTGGCTCGTGATGAGACCCCCTTTCCCTCAACCATGCAACTAAGAGCCATTACCCTGGTGTGATGGCCAGAAATGGTAATGTCATACCGTTAGATACCCATGGACGTGATAGGTTGGCTCGTGATGAGACCCCCTATCCTCAACTGATCTTGTAAGCGTCTTTATTTATTCTTTTCATGGGGTCCTTATTTTCTTGCGGATAAGATTTTCATTGCTTTCTCGGGATCCCCTTGGCGAAGCATCTAGAAGGTTCTTCCATTAGGCTTTTATGTTTTGCTAGCTAAATCCCCTCTGGGCCTTCAACCCCTTCTTCCCATGAAATGAGGAATGGTCCCTTTTAGGGTCAGTCTACCCCAAAATTCCAAGAGATGATGTCATGAGGGGAAATAATGATGGAAAGTGGTAACCATGGTCGGGAGTGGTACGGTGACTCATCAAAGGAATCTCACAGAAACAACCCATCTTAAAGCAGACCATCTACTTGAGTTCCCCAAGCCAACCACCAACATTTAAACAAGGTAAAAGGCATACTTTCCAAAGCAGATGTCTCATAATAAAAAATAACCTCTGATATACAAGTTGGAATGCCTCAAATATTAAAATGATACCCACCAGCATACTTGACTTGTACCACATGGAGCAAGACCCAAGTGACTTGTGGTGGCAAGCTGGTGTGGATGATGACCAAGTGTTGGGTCAATGTGGTGGCGATGCGGGTCTCTAGCTGTGCAAAAGGATATTGTTGGTCATGTGGTCTCTCGACACTCCATATCTGCAACCTGAGGGCCTCAAGACACAATCTCCTTAGTTATCCACAAAATGGGGATAACAGGGTACACTGTCGTGAATCTGGGGTGTAGCACTAAGTGATAAATAAATTAGGTTGGTGATCCAGGATAAGTATGCACCGTGACTTTGTTAAGATAAATTAAGCAAATCCTCGGCACATAGTAGTTAGCAAGGTAGATTTTAACATTTATTTATTGATGTAGTTAGCGAGGTAGATTTTAACATTTATCTATTGTCATAGTTAGCAAGGTAGATTTTAACATTTACTTATTTTCATAAAGAATAACTATGCTAAAATGCGGCAACGCTAATATATCGTGTTTACTTATTTCTATGCCAGTGTTGTGTTATTTACGTAATCATTCTAAATTGTACCGAAGGTTGTTGCGTCGAGAGGCGCTCTACAACCCAATATGGGGGATAAGTTATCACGTGATGTTAGATGTGATGTTAGATTTCAACGATTTCAAAATTTTCAAAAGTTTAAAGCCGGGTCAATTAAAAAAGTCGGCTCAATTAATAAAAAACAAAAATTACGCATGCTATTGTACATACCATATTTATTATTGCTTTAGTATATTACTATTACTTTAGCATTTACTATTGCTACTATTATTTATATTTACTATTACTATTACTATTACTATTACTTCTATTACTTTAGTATTTAGTATTTACTATTACTATTTACTTTAGTATTTAGTATTTCCTATTACTATTTACTTTAGTATTTAGTATTTGCTATTATTATTTTACTATTTAAAGAAATATGAACATTGATTTCGGTGATAATACTATGAAAAATGATTTAAGTGATGATACAACAAAATACACTAAACTATAATAATATAATATTGAGTAAATAAAAAACTATGTGCTGAAAAGAATAACATTAAATATTAAGTGAACTATCCTAGTTGTGCTCTCTGAGATATTCTTGGAGAAAGTTTTAAGGGAACCATCTTAGTTGTGCTCTCATTTAGAGCAATTAGTTGCATTAATTTAATGCAAAAAAAATGCATTGATTTAAGTGATGATAGAATAAAAAATAATTTATCATAATCAAGTATTGTATTATTTTTAACAATGATATAACATAAAACAATAGGGTGTATTGATTTAAGTGATAATAATATAACATAAAACAATAAGATGCATTGATTTCAATGATAATACTATGAAAAATGACTCAGTTCATTAATTAATTGAAGGAATGATACAAAGGAAATTAATCATCTATATTGATTTCAACGATGAGATACAACAAATCATCAAGTGAAATTAATTTAGCGTGAAAACAGATTTCAAAACATATATAATAAGTTGAAGGTGCTTCGCCAAATATGCCCCTCTTATAACAATTTATTGATCTAGCTTTCAATTTCTACACTTTCCTTTAGGTTGAATCGATAGGTTCTGGTCTTTGGCAAGGACCCTATCATAAATTTAATGGAGCGTTAAATTAGTTGTCGTGGAGGCAATCCTTCTAGATTTTCAAATATTTTTTCAGAGGACTAAAGCAATAGGGTGCATTGATTTCAGTGATAGTGATGTAACACAAAACAATAGGGTGCATTGATTTCAGTGATAATGCTATGAAAAATGATTAAGTGCACTAATTAAATGAAGAAATGACATGTGTCTGTCCTAAAAGAATAATATAATTTCAAAACAGATATTATAAGTTGAAGTCAAGTACTTTGTTTGGTTATGTGTAATTCATTTATTAGTATTTGCACATTAAAAAAATTATAATTGCGAGATAGTGTATCTGCTGTAAAAATTTCATGGAAAACCGACGCACGGTTTGAGAGATACGGTGAAAATACACTTGCGCAACGTACTTGCGTAGCATGTTTACACATGGAGTTTTATTTTCAATTTTTCTTGACATGGTGATCACTGCAAGGTGTCTGGAGGTTAGCAATGGTCATTCCAATGTTCCAAGTGACGCTATTGAGTTGTGTGAACCTGAACCTCCCTTTAAAACATTTCCCTTTGCTTCAATCCTCAAAAATCATAAATACTTTAGAGCCACAAAACTTAAACTTGAATCCATGTGTATAGCCTGCATTAAATATGGTTTTGATGAAGCCTCTACACTATTTTCAAACTGCCTTGGGCATCCAAACTGCATTTTACAACATGAAAATCTCCTTTTTGCATCAAATGAAACCTACAACACTTGCGTAGCATGCCAACGCCAGGCAAGTTCTGTTTCTTTCTCTTCTTCAAACATAATTTGTCATGGCTTGATAGAATCCAATTCATAGGGTGTCTTTTCATGCATATGAAAGATCTAGTCATAATACAACAACCTTGAACAAAATATGCCATAGAACAAATGTGTACATTTCATATCTTCAAAGCAGCTGCAGAATTAAGGTTCCATCCTCTTATTGATAAAAATGACATAACATCACAAAAACAAAACTGATAAATGTCACCCATGGACTCCATACTTCAGCCACCTCTGCAATAAAGTTGACAAGAGATTGGCGAGGACCAAGAAATTCGGTGAGCATTGAATAAGGAGCTTCAAGATTTTGAAGGTGCAAACTTACATGTGATAAGAGAAACTACCAAAGCTATTCTTACCATTGATAGAGCGTGATTGACGTAAGCAAATTTCCCTCCTCAACAATGGGGGTTCTCCCTAGCGTGAGGTCCCAACTAGACTTCATGTTATTTGTGTTGATTTTTCATATGAGATAATATTGTATATGAATATATTATTATAACGATGAGTGTTCCATATATAGATAACAAATGGTGACCATCCATGAAAGGATGTGTCCCTTGCATAATAAATAACTGCTTATTTATTATATATATTTATACTAAACAACTTTTCACATTATGAATACCGACCATAGTTACAATTTCAACACTCCCTCTTAACTAGGGAGGTATTCATAACATCTGTAACATCTAGGAGAATGTCTTCCCATTGTTGTCCAAACATCAACATTCCCTCTCAACAAGGGAGACATTCTTCATCATGTCATGTTTGTCTCAGAAGTATACAAACTTTGCCCTAGATTCATGATACATGTCTGTCAGTCTTGGGAGATGTCTCTCTTCCACCTGAACCGAGGGGAAACTCACTCTGTGACTCTCCCTCTAATCCAAATGTCAAATCACCATGACTAGGACAAATACCACACCATGGTCATTCACCATAGGTACACTCATGTGAGTGAATGTTAGCTTGGTGCTAACTTACATGTGGAAAGCACCTCGAGTCCATATTATTCCTTGTCATGATCAAGGAAGGGTTACGTTTGGGCCCATTTACCACAAGTACACCTTTGTGATAAATGTATCCTATCTCCCTGTTTGTAGTCCAATCTAGGAGAAGGTTTGCCCGATGTTGAAACATCAACACTACCTCTTAGCTAGGGAGGTATCTTTCCATGATGTCTTCATCTAGTAGTCCATTGACTACTCTACAATCAATTAGTAGCACATAGCTACTACCATACCATCGGTAGCTCAAATCATCTGTCATAGTCTCTACTATCAAGCAGCACACAACTGCTCCAATTGATCTAGTAGTCTCGATGACAATTAGTTAGTAGCACACATCTATTGCCTAAAGACACACAGTCTCCGCCAGTGGTACACAACCATTGTAGTAGCGCCATACAACTACTATTCAGAGACACACAGTTGTACTGACATGATGTGGATAATCATCTACATCATATCTAAGTTGTACTAGCATGATGTGAATGCATCATATCTAAGTTGTACTAGCATGATGTAGATCAATGCCTTTGCATCATCTCTAAGTCGTACTAGCATGGTATCAATCCACAATCTCTAAGTTGTACTCGCATGATGCGAGTCGTCTGCATCATCTCTAAGTTGTGCTAGCATGATGCTACTGCATCATATCTAAGATGTAATAGCATGATGTGATTCATCTGCATCATCTCTAAGTTGTATTAGCATGATGTTATTGCTTCATCTCTAAGTTGTAGTAGCATGATGTGACTCAGGCATATGCATCATCTTTGAGTTGTACTAACCCGATGTTAATTCATCATATCTAAGCTATACTCGCATGATGTTGAAGGATCATATCCAAGTTCTACTAGCATGATACAGATCAACACTCCCTCTCAACCAAGGAAGCAATCTCCACAAGTCCCAACTTGTCCCCGAAGTACACAAACTTCGCTTTGGACAAGGGCTTCATCAGAAGATCCATTATCTTCTCATCGATGGAATATACTAGAGTTTTACTTCTCCCTTCTAGTCTTGATCATGGATTTAATAATACTTGATCTCATTGTGCTTTGATTTTTCATGGAACATATGGTTCTCTGAAAGCTTCACACAACTTTGATTGTCACATAATATCACGGTCGAATTTGACACCTGATCAAATAGTCCAAAAATCAACTTACGAAGCCATACTACTTCCGTACAAGCATCACATGTTGCAATGTACTCTGCCTCTATAGCGTTGAGTGCCACAAACTTTTGTTTCATGCTAATCCAAGATATCATGGATGAGCCCAAACTAAAACAGGTACCAAAGGTACTCTTTCTGTTATCCGCACTCCTTGCCCAATCAGAGTCTATATATCCCTGCAACATTACTTCTCCACTTGAGAAGTATCTAAGTCCATACCCAACTGTACCACGTAGGTACCACAACACATGTTTTGCAGCAACCCAGTGCAATTGCCTTGGTTCACTCATGAACTTATTCAAGGCGTTCACATCAGAACATATATATGGCCTGGTGTTCACCAGGTACATCAGGGACCCAACTAGTTGTCTTTACATCGCAGGGTCCACCAAATTTGACTCTGAAGCCGCGCCCCATTCATTTTCTTCAAATTTGATATCATGGGTGTGGCCATGGACCTACAGTCCATCATGCCATATCTCTGCAAGATCACAATTGTGTGATTCCTCTGACAGAGAAATTTCTTTCCTCGCCTCTGCCACACCTCCAATCCCTTAGAGAATACTCGATCTCTTGATAAGAACAATGGATCATCCCAAAAATAACCAATCTGGGAATAACTCCTCTAGAAGAGGATCTGCATGTACTAAGAGTAACTTCTCCACTCTCTCTGCAACTGTTCCCTCTAGAGCTCTGCAATTGCTCCTTCTAGGCTCCTACAACCACTCTCTCTTACACTGAATAATGAGAGGCTTTGCACCTCTCAGAAATACAGCTAATACAACTTAGAGATGATCTGCATCATCTCTAAGTTGTATTAGCATTCACAACCTTATAGTAAAGTTTGGGATCTGTTTCACTCTTAGTGAAGCCCAAGCTCGTCAAGCAACCATACTAGGTTCATAGATCTCGCATATAGTGCATCAAGCAACCAAATAATTTAGGTGAATGTATATAGCAACCAATGAACACAACCGGGAGCAATTCCATTGGCTCTGGCTCTCTATATGCCTTGTCAATAGTATATACGATCTCATGGGAAGCAATTGACCAATGCTTTTCCTTCACATGGCCACTAAGGTACTATGCAACAATTGTAATTTCTCTCATTCTCAAAGTGTCAGTGCTTCACTTTAGGTTGCAACCATTAGACAACATCATGGAAAAAAATAGTTCTTCCAACAATTTAAATGTTCACTGTATGTCGAGATTTATCATTAGCATATCGTTCTTTGCATCTTCTTCATCATTCAATGATCTCTTCCCAAAATTTATATTTAGATAGACTTATCGATTGGTAGATAAAATCATTGCAAGAAAATTTTCAACGAAGACCTTCTTCCTCTTACCTACACACTCCTTAAGAGAGAGGTCCTTATAAGACGTTTTAGCAATAGATGTCTCTCCCAGAAGTTCCAGCTTGAGACCAGTAACTCTTTCGCCTTTATGTGCGATGTCAAGTAAATGAAGCCACTCTAAGAGGTCACCTAGAAGGTATCGAGAACCATCTGCATCAACTCTGCCATAAGCATTAGTGACAGTCATAGAATTGGGTTTGGTACGTATTTCTTTGTACACAGAGGCACTGCAATAACAAATTATCTCCTCACCAATGACAATAACACCCCCTAAAGTCATTGGAATTGGTATTATCAAGCCAACAATGTTATTCAGATTTCTCTTTAACCACGACTCTTGATTCAAATCCATGTTTCTTAGATCCACCACATATGTCTCGAGGCACCTTCTCTCTCAATTATCTGTTGAATGGCATAACGTTGAATACAACAACATACACGTGGAGCACTATGAGCCTACAGTCAGGATCAATGGTACCAATCTGCCTGCATTATGTAGGACACCCAATACGATTTGAGACATCTCCCATTGCCATAGTAATAACTTCACTAGCCTTGACATCGAGTTGCATGAGATTTTGATGAAGCTAGTGGGTGGAAACAACACAGTTGTCATTATCGGTGCTATTGCACAAAGTTGAAGTTGTGGTGTACCGGGCAAAAGTGGCAGCTACAATAAACAAACCCAACTGCAAGGAAATTGCATGACAGTTGTTGCAATGCAACAATGTTTCGCTAGGAAGTTTCCTGACACTCACTGCAAGTTCTGGAATAATATTGCATCGATTCTCTAAAGAACAATGCAAGTAATTGGCCTCAGTGCCCGCCACCAGTGGTGCATTTGTACTGGGTGGATCCATGCTCCTACTGCTCTGCTGCCAATGAATGTCATTATCGATCTGATAGGGTAAGCAGACTACCTCCAAAGGATTCTCGCTAAAAAAGGGCCGGTAAAACTTCCCACGTTGGAATGAGTAACATTGGTGGCCTTTTGAGTCGTCACCACATAATTCCATATACTCATCTTTTTCCCGAGATGAGACTTCGAAGAAGTTTCCCACACAAAACGAAGATTCAAAACAAGATATTGAACCACGAGTAATGCAAAATAATCTTTCGCTACCACCATATGACATAATCAGATCTATCGAATTGATATTTATGAACACTCCCACTCTCGGAAATTTACATCGTTTCCTAAAGTATATGCATCCATCTCTATATTTTCACATAGCTTACTGCACTATATACATCCTTCTCTATATATGCTCCATATATGCACGTAGCCTCTGCTTTCACACACATTCCAAAACTCTTCACAAAACGTAAGTTATCTCTCATTTCCCTGGGACCTCCCGTGAGGGAGTCAAGCCCAATCTTACTTTGATACCATGTTGATTTTTCATATGAGATAATATTGTATATGGATATATCGATACAATGATGGGTGTTCCATATATAGAGAATATATGGTGACCATTCATGAAAGGATGAGTCCCTTGGATTATAAATAACTACTTATTTATTATATATATTTATACTAAACAACTTTTCACATTATGAATACTTGGATCTGTTGGTTCTTCTGCTTGAATTGTTGCGGTCGCGACAATAGCAGTGGGGTCTACGTCGATGATCTGTCTTTTACCAGTATTTTCATAATCAGATTATGAATAAGGGTTCGGCTCCCTGTCTTTGATCTCGGCCACCAATGACTGTTTTGAGCGACATTCATCGGTGTTGTGCCAGGGGCTTTTGTGGAAATCGCACCATTTTCCGGTGTCCTTCTTTGTCTTCCCATGACCCTTCTTTTCCTCTGGCTTGGACTGGTTTTCGGGAGACTGTTTGTTAGGGTTGTCTTTCTCATACTTTGATTGTTGTGGATTTGCAGACCTGAACTCTCGTTTGTTTTGGTGCTTAAATTTCTGCTCGATTTTAACAGCATATCGATAGGCAACACCGAGTGATGAGATGTCCAGAAAATCCATTTCAGTTTGGATGTATCTGTGTAGAGCCCCACGGTATTTCAGAACCAAAT
>ML782369.1:150416-185337 GCA_009831015.1 Picea engelmannii | reverse complement strand
TCGCTAGAATGGTGGCAGCTTATCTCTGAGAAGAGATGTGACGGCTACTCGCATTCGCAAGAAGATGATTACAATGAGGCTCTAGAGGCCTTTTTACAATAGACGAGAATGCCAAAAGTCATAAACATCCAAAAACCTAACCCCAGGAGATGAAGCGCCAAAAGTCATGTGGGCCCCGTTTGGGTAAGTTAGTACATCAACTTCGCGGGGTCGTAACTTTTGCATACGATCTCCGTTTTAGGCGTGTGATAGCTCGTTGGAAAGGTATCGTCGAGGAGATTCATTTTGGGGGCTCAATCATGCCTTCAGCTATCATTGAGAACCTCGATCTCAAAAAACCTTCATTTAGGCCCTCAAAATGGCCCTGGAAGTTAAAACCCGCTAAAAATAGTAAATTGCCAAAATGGCCAGAAAACTGTTTTGAGCCATTTGGAAAAGGTGGGTGGCCCCCGATATCCGCCTGGATCAAGGGCAGTCTCTCTTCTTGAGGGTTGCTCAAGAAGATTGGCCCACCTCATCGGACAACGATTTCTCATTGTGTTTAACATGAGGAATGGTCCATTTTGGAGGTTGATGCAGGACAATCATTTCTTCTTGTGGTTAACAGAGGAAATGGTTCGGACAATCATTCCTTAGGGTTTATACAATATCTCCTGGGTGCACTTTGATTAGTGTAGGAGGAATGGCCCAGGGTGGGGAATGGTCCAAGCTTAGCATTCCTTACGGTTATACATTCTCCCCAGGGTGCAGTTTGATTAGTGTAGGAAGAATGGCCCAGGGTGGGGAATGGTCCAGGTTCAGAAGACAGGACAATTATTCTTCCTTGCTTGAGAGGAATAGTCCAAATATCTCATTGTTCTACTCTAAGGGCGGATATTCTTTCTGAACTCACAGATGTGAGTGAAAGATTGGCCCAAATGATTCAGTTTATATCATAACATTGTTTCTGTGCAGTTTGCTATTAGATGTTTGTTATGAAGACTCTATGACAGTAGATGAAGACTATTGTGGTGGATATGTTCCACTATTCGTGACTATACGTTGTTGATCAAGTACTTGTGTGTTACTTGGTGTGGTAATGTACCACTGGATTGTAGTTATGTACTACTATGGATAGACACGGTTGTGTTCTATTTTTGTTCTAATTGCCTTGAAGACTATCAACAATTTATTGGAGATAATCATCATCCAGACGAATGATGAACAAAGATTTTCCAGACGAAAAATGGTTCAGAGCATTTACTCCTCTAGATTATAAGAATGACTCTTGTGTCACTCTATGGTATGAGTGACTTATCCAGCATCATGTCTAATTACTCAGATAAAGTATGGTTTCGAGAGATGATGCAACTGACAGTGATGGTGATGCTCATGATCTAGTCACGAGATAGTCTAAACGACTATGTTGATGCTACCGGGTAAATGGTATGTTTTTTCTTCCAGAACATTACCTGTAAATACCTCCCTAGCTAGGAGGGAGTGTTAATATTATGGTAGCTATGGGAGGTATTTACCTCCACGTGTAAACCTAACGAGAATAGAAGACTCCGGAAAGCAAGAGAAAACCCTAATGAATCGGCTAAAAACCCTAGAAGTCTTGTCAACTTAAGAAGATAATTTATATTAGGTTATTAGGCTCCAAGAGAAAAAGTCGGCCAGAAATAATAATAATAAACTGAATAGACATGTACCCAGAAGGAGAAGTCGGCCCCAACAAATATGGCAGAACCACTATAAATACACGGTGCCAGTTCTCATTTGACACATCTCAGAATTGCAGAGCAGCAACTGGTGCGCACTGCAGTTCCCAGTTTGGTGCGCACGTGTGGAGGAGAGCTGCAGGTGCAGCTACTGCAGCAGCTAGCTTTCTGTTTTGGCTTGGACTATCTCTTGGCTAGGGTTTGGACTATCTAATCAGCTCTTTGTGATGCACTATCCTTGGGGAAAGGTGTGCTACCCTTTGTTTGGCTATCTAGCCTAGGGTTTGCTTCCAGAGTAATTCTCAGTCAAGGTTAAGGTGCTCGGAGGGTGGCTTCAGCCTATGGTTGGGTGACAAGGGTATTGTCAATGGTAAAACGAGCACACATCCTTCATATTCTAACATAAGGAACCATGGGACAAATCAAGAAACCCAGACCATTCTCCAGTTACATGGCTTTTATGTGTGATCTCATAGAAAAGGAGTCTACTTGCTTTGAAGAAGCCATTCAGAAGAAAGAATGGGAAAATTCCATGACAAAAGAATACCAATCCATTATAATGAGTGATGTATGGGAAATAGTTCCCAGATTGAAGAACAAAGATGTGGTATCTTCTAATTGGTTATACAGGATAAAACATGTTGCATGTGGAAGTATTGAAAAACATAAAGCAAGGTCTATAGCTCGTGGCTTTTCTCGAAAGGAAGGCAATGATTATGAATAGATGTTTTCTCTTGTAGCCAGATAAACTTCTATCAGAACCATTGTAGCTCTTGTAGCCAAGATGAAGTGGAAGTTACACCAAATGGATGTCAAAACAACCTTCTTAAATGGTGTTATTGAAGAAGAAGTGTATATAGAACAACCTCAAGGGTTTGAAGTTGAAGATAGAAAGACTCATGTTTGCAGGTTGAAGAAGGCTCTGTACGGGTTGAAGCAAGCTCCTAGAACTTGGTATGGTAGAATTGACAGTTTCCCGATGAACTTGGGATTTACCAAAAGTAAAGTTGATTCTAACCTTTACTTCAAGGTTATTAATGATGAGCCAGTTATATTGCTATTGTATGTGGATGACTTATTCTTCACTGGAGAAGAAAAACTCATCACTAATTGTAAGATCTTGTTTGTTGCAAAATTTGAGATGAAAGACCTAGGCTTGATGCACTGTTTCTTAGGTCTTGAAGTTTGGAAGAGCCCAAAGAAGATCTTTCTTAGCCAAGGGAAGTATGCAGTTGAAATACTGAAGAGGTTTGATATGTTGGAATGTAAAGCCATGAACACACCCATGGAAACAAAGTTGAATCTCCTGGTTTATACTTCGTTAGAATTGGTTGATGCTATGTTGTACAGACATATCACTGGATCATTGATGTATCTGATGAATACCAAGCCATATATATGTTTTGTTGTGAACACCTTGAGTCAGTTGTTGGTAGAGACCAGCCGTGTTCACCTTGTTGCTGCAAAACATGTGATGATATACCTTAAGGGTACATTGGAATTTGGTCTCTATTATAATGCAGATCACGACTTCAGACTGGTTGGTTATACTAATTCAGACTGGGCTGGAAGTGTGCAAAACATTTAAACCTTGAACGTTTGATAAACTGTGCACAACATTTCACAAGCTTGCACTCCCCTAGTTGATAACTGAAGTATAAATTATGTGATTCAAAAACCTATATATTGTTGTAATTCTATGGATCACAAAACAACATAGAGTTGGAAAGACATTCAAGGTGGAAGACAAAGTCTGGTTGCAACTGAACAAAGAAAGGCTACAAGGTCCCAGTAAGAAGATCAAGGCCTTATGAAACAATCGTTTGAAGTGATGGAAAAGGTAATTGACAATGCCTATAGACTCGGTCTACCTCCATATATCCACATTTACTCAATAGTGAATGTAGAAAATATGAAACTCTACAATCCTTCCATGTTAGACCAGGAAAATGATGGCAAAGTCTTATCTACCATAGAGGTCTTATCACTAGAAGCTTATGCAAAGTTAGCAAAGGATATAGTTTTGGAGAAGAAGTCCAAAACAGCTAGACAGAGTGACATGCATTTTAGTAGGTTTGGTTGAAAGGACAACTTCCCAACAAGGCCAAATGGTACTCTAGGGAGAAGGTAGAAGAAAAATTACCTTCATCCTTCAGTGAAACATTTTGGGGACCTAAAGCCTCCCAAAATGGGGAGGTGTGATCCAAAATTGATCACAATATAATTTGTCATCTATTTTGGTACCTTATTGGTGGAAAAGTTGGAGTTGATGGTTTGTAGGGCCCAATATAATGGTTGGTCTCCTTTTAGTGATCTAGAGTCCTAAAACTTTCAGAGCCCACGAGGAATTAAACAATCATTTTTGTGTTAAAACTTTGTGACGAAGTCCTAAGCTTCTTGATATTGATATGAACATCTAAAGATTTTCAACAACACAAAGATCACCTCAACCATAGTTCAGACGAGGAAGGTTACGCCTCCTACAAGTTGACCTATCCTATTTACCAACATGGTACCAAGTGGATGCCACATCAACTCCCATTACTCACACATGCAGATCTAGTCATGCGTGGATGCTCAATAAGATTCTAGGAGACCCAAAATCCTAACCCTAATTGGGAGTTGAGGCATGCAAAACCCTAACCTTAACACTAGATAGCTACAAGGACATGTTAAATGTTGAGTCATCAAAAAAGGAATGGGTTCCATTCTTGTTGTATTAATTTAATGTTCCATAGTTTACCTAAGCAAGGGATTAGGATATTAAAGCAAACTAGAGGAAGTAGAAGACCTTATAGTAGCCACATAGGCCACGATGTCAATGTTAACTCCATAATGAGTTCACCTTTCTTCGTATTTTCATTTGAATCTTTCCTCAAACTTTCCAGCCTATCCCTATCCATTTATGTTTTCCATGTTCTTTCCATCAAGCCAACTACTTTTCCATCAAGCCTACTAATTTAGGTTTATGCCTCTAATTAACCAGTATTTCCATGCCTATTTTATGGGATGATCCTCATCCATTGTCAAAGTTTCCATCCTTACTATTATATCCAATAAGAAAAGAGAAAGGCATTGTTCTCACCTCCTGGTAGGGTTGTTCCATGTTGGATTTCCCAGGCTACATATTGTTGATGTTTTTGGTAGCTACGGGAGGATCTTTCCCTCCTAGATGACCTTCCTTAGATGCAGAGAAGATTCTGGAAGCAAGAGATCCATTGGACAGATGTTGAAATACCCTAGAAGAGAATTCGTCCCAGAAGAATAAAGTGTAATGAAAAGACACCTTCCCATAAAAGAAGTCGACCCAGCTAGAAGGACATGAAGACTATAAATAGAAGATGTCTTGGCTCATTTGTTCACTCACTCACACTCTCCCAACTACACAAGAGCAAGGCGCAAGTTTGGAGAAGGTGATGCAGTAGTTGCAGCTACACAATTTATTATTGCTCAGTCTTTTGGTATCTCTCTCTTGTGCGCTACTCCTTGAGGAGGTGCGCTACCTTTGTATGGTGTTGTTGTTGTAGTTGGGGTGGTTATTTTGGTTAAGCTAGCGCTTGTGATAGGGTTTATCTGATTGGACTTACTTTGTGAATGGAATCTATTTAAGAAAGGTTGTTGGGTTTTTCCCCCATTTGGGGTTTTTCGAGGATAAATCTCTTGTGTTCTTTTTTGTCTCTTGTTTATGTTGTTATTGCTTAGTATATGATGTATATTTTAGTGGTAACGAAGTAAAAGAACACTAGTAACACTAATTCTCTATAAATAAGGAAAATCTAACACGGTATCAGAGATGGTTACCTTCAGAACAGTTTGACCACTTGAAGGAAGATCGCTACAGCGGCACCTTGCAGCTACAATAATTTGACAAGCTCGTTGAGCATTGTCCCAAGGATGTTGGGGATATTTCCTTCATAGAGAAGTGCGCCCTAACCTAGCACAACCCCTAAAACCCTTAGTGTGAAGTTTGAAAATTTGAGGTTTTTCAGTGCTAGGGTTTCTACCAACGAAAATGTCAACCAATATGAGAGTTGAGGATAGATTGGATGGAGAAGATAACTTCAGATACTAGAAGCATAGAATACAACTAATTCTAGAAGATAATGAATTATTGGATCACGTCAATAAGATGCTTCAAGAACCCGAAGACGAAGAAGCAAAGGCAAAGTTCAAGAAGAATGAGGTCAAGGCCAAGAGGATCTTGACAAACTCAATCAAGGATCACATGATACCCAATGTACTAGACTATGACGAAACCCTTGCTCTTGTAGAAAAATACACTTCCATTAGATCAATCATTACAATTGCTTCCACAATGGGATGGAAATTACACCAGATGGATGTCAAGACTGCTTTCTTGAATGGTGTAATAGAGGAAGAAGTGTACATGGAACAACCACAAGGCTTTGTGATCCATGGGAAGGAGTCCCATGTGTGGAGACTGAGGAAGGCCTTGTACGGGATTAAGCAAGCAACCAGTGCGTGGCATGCCACGATAGATGGATATTTGATGAGCTTGGGATTTACCAAGAGTGAGGAAGATCCTAACCTTTACTATAAGGTTGAGGATGGATGCCCATTGATCTTGGTTCTATATGTAGATGACATGTTTCTAACATGGGATGAGAAGATCATTGATGGGTGTAAGAGGGATATTGCTTCAGAGTTCGAGATGAAGGATCTAGGGTTGATGCATTACTTCTTGGGATTGAAAGTGTGGGAGAGATCAGATGAGATTTTCCTTATCCAAGGAAAATATATTGTTGAGATCCTAAAGAAATTCAGGATGATGGACTGGAAGTCCATGACCACACCTATGACAATAAATATGAAGCTCTTGAGTGACAAATCTTTAGATTTGGTGGATCCCACGATGTACAAACAATTGATTAGATCCTTGATGTTCCTGGTTAACACCTGGCCAGACATATGATTTGCAGTGAATACCTTGAGTCAACACATGGTTGAACCTAGACAAATACATTGGATGGCATCAAAGGATATGTTGAGGTACCTTCATGGTATGGTTGGATATGGATTGAGATATGTCTCAGGTGAAGATGTGAAGCTGCATGGATATACAAATTCAGACTGGGCAGGAAGTGCAGTGGATCATAAGAGTACATCTGGATGTTGTTTTAGTCTGGGATCAAGCATGATCTCATGGTTGAGCAAGAAGCAGACATCAATGGAAATCAGTACATCAGAAGCAAAGTATATCGCGACAAGCGTGGCAATCTGTGAAGTAGTGTGGCTCCAGAATTTTCTAGTTGGGATATTTGATATAGAGTTGGAGCCAACTTTGATACATTGTGACAATCAAAGTTGCGTGAAGCTTACTGAGAACCCTATATTCCATTACAGGTCTAAGCATATAGAGATAAAATATCATTACATCCAGTACATGGTGCAGAGAGGAGTTGTGGAGCTCCAATACATATCCACAGATGAGAAGATAGCATACATTCTCACCAAGCCCTTGTCAAGAGTAAAGTATGAGTACTTTAGGGACAAGCTTGGAGTGTTGTCGAATGTCCACCCTCATTGAGAGGCAGGTGTGTTGTTTCTTCTCATGTCGGATAGCCCCTATGGCCAAGGGTTCCCTGGATCTGTCACATGAGGTGACTGAGGGGGTAATGCATTGTCAGACCTGCTGAGAGAAGAAACATCATATGCATAGTTGTAAGACTATGGCGGAGGCTGTGTGACTCCAGACAATAGCTATGTACTACTTCGATGGATGTGTTCCACTGGCGAAGGTTGTGTGACTCCGGACAATAACTGTGTGCTACTTCGGTGGATGTGTTCCACTAGCGGAGGCTGTGTGACTCCAGACAATAGTTGTGTGCTACTTCGGTGGATGTGTTCCACTGGCAGAGGTCGTGTGACTCCGGACAATAGTTGTGTGCTATTACAGTGGATGTGTTCCATTGGCAGTGACCATGTGTCACAGGATAGTAGTTGTGTACTACTTGGCAACAATTGTGATCTATTGGATGACATTGTAGTAGTTGTGTGCTACTAGTTGTTTGTCATGGAGATTACCAGATCGTTTGGATGTAGTTGTGTGTGCTACTGTTTGATCACAGATACTGTACCTGATGATTTGAGCTACCAAAGGCATTGTAGTAGCCGTGTGTCTACTAGTAGATTGCAGAGTAATTAATGGACTACCAAATGAAGACATCATAAAAGATGCCTCCCTGGCTAAGAGGGAGTGTTGATGTTTTTGGTAGTTGCGGGAGGATATTTCCCTCCTAGATGACCTTCCTTAGATACATAGAAGATTATGGAAGCAAGAGATCCATTGGACAGATGTTGAAATACCCTAGAAGAGAAGTTGGCCCAGAAGAATAAAGTATAATGGAAAGACACCTTCCCAGAAGAGAAGTCAAACCAACTAGAAGGACAAGAAGACTATAAATAGAAGACGTCTTGGCTCATTTGTTCACTCACTCACACTCTCCCAGCTACACAGAAGCAAGTCACAAGTTTGGAGAAGGTGACACGGTAGTTGCAATTGCACAAATTATTATTGCTCAGTCTTTTGGTATCTCTCTCTTGTGCGCTACTCCTTGAGGAGGTGCGCTACCTTTGTATGGTGCTACTGCTACAACTGGGGTGATATTTCTAGTTAAGCTAGCACTTGTGCTAGGGTTTATTTGATTGGACTTGCTATGTGAACATAATCTATCTAAGAAAGGTTGTTGGGTTTTCCCCTCATTTGGGGTTTTCCCATGATAAATCTCTTGTGTTCTTTTCTATCTCTTGTTTATGTTGCTACTGGTCAATATATGATATATATGTCAATGGTAATGGAGTAAAATAACACTAGTAACACTAATGCTCTATAAATAAGGAAAATCTAACACATATTGTGTTCGTTGTGTGGATGGTGTGGTATTTTGTTTTAGCTTCTTTTATTTTAGTGTATTGAGTGATAAGCTAGTAATATTAAGTCATAATCTTCAGTAAAACATTGCATTACAAAGACTTTGCAGAAACTTGTAAGAACTGTGACAAAATGTTCTAGTGGAATATCTGTGACAATTTATGGATCAATAGTTGACAAGGAAATATGCAAGAAGGTTCAAGAATTTGTAAATATTGACGAGGTAAAATCAAGAATGAAAAAAATAATTGAAGAAGGAAGACTTGAGTTTATGGAAAATATCGCCTTTCAATTTCAAAAGGAAACAAAAGAGAAGTCTCATGTGTGCTACTTCGGTGGATGTGTTCCACTAGAAGAGGCTGTGTGACTCCGGACAATAGTTGTGTGCTACTTTGGTGGATGTGTTCCACTAGAGGAGATTCTGTGACTCTGGACAGTAGTTGTGTGCTATTACAGTGGATGTGTTCCATTGGTAGTGATTGTGTTTCATAGGATAGTATTTGTGTACTACTTGGCAACAGTTGTGATCTATTGGATGACATTGTAATAGTTGTGTGTTGCTAGCTGTTTGTCATGGAGATTACCAGATCATTTGGATGTAGCTGTGTGTGCTACCGTTTAATCACAGAGATTGTGCCTGATGATTCGAGCTACCAAAGGCATTGTAGCAGCCGTGTGTCTGTTAGCAGATTGCAGAGTAGTTAATGGACTACCAAATGAAGACATCGTAAGAGATGCCTCCCTAGATAAGAGGGAGTGTTGATGTTTTTGGTAGTTGCGGGAGGATCTTTCCCTCCTAGATGACCTTCCTTAGATACATAGAAGATTATGGAAGCAAGAGATCTATTGGACATATGTTGAAATACCCTAGAAGAGAAGTTGGCCCAGAAGAATAAAGTATAATGGAAAGACACCTTCTCAGAAGAGAAGTCGGACCAACTAGAAGGATGTGAAGACTATAAATAGAAGACATCTTGGCTCATTTGTTCACTCACTCACACTCTCCCAGCTACACAGAAGCAAGTCACAAGTTTGGAGAAGGTGATGTAGTAGTTGCAACTGCACAAATTATTCTTGCTTAGTCTTTTGGTATCTCTCTCTTGTGCGCTACTCCTTAAAGAGGTGCGCTACCTTTGTATGGTGCTACTGCTACAACTGGGGTGATATTTCTAGTTAAGCTAGCACTTGTGCTAGGGTTTATCTGATTGGACTTGCTTTGTGAACATAATCTATCTAAGAAAGGTTGTTGGGTTTTCCCATGATAAATCTCTTGTGTTCTATTCTGTCTCTTGTTTATGTTGCTACTACTCAGTATATGATATATATGTTAATGGTAACGGAGTAAAATAACACTAGTAAAACTAATGCTCTGTAAATAAGGAAAATCTAACACATATTGTGTTCTTTGTGTGGATGGTGTGGTATTTTGTTTTAGCTTCTTTTATTTCAATATTGGTTTATTTTAGTGTATTGAGTGATAAGCTAGTAATATTAAATCATAATCTTAAGTAAAACATTGCATTACAAAGACTTTGCAGAAACTTGTAAGAATTGTGACAAAATGTTCTAGTGGAATATCTGTGACAATTTACAGATCAATAGTTGACAAGGAAATATGCAGGAAGGTTCAAGAATATGTAAACATTGACGAGGTAAAATCGAGAATGCAAAAAATAATTGAAGAAGGAAGACATGCGTTTGTGGAAAATATCACCTTTCAATTTCAAAAGGAAACAAAAGAGAAGTCTCTCTCTCCTTTTTATTTTATATTTTACAATGGGATTCCCATCCCAGGGAAACCCACTAGGCACTTCCCCTCATTCCAAGGATGGTACCCAAGGTAAGCCAACTAGTTGTAGTTTTTGGCAACTTAACTGGGTGGGGATATTGAGTGAGGCCCATAATATCCACGTAAGCAACCAGCCCAGGGACTCAACCGCGTGACCTCTTGCTTGTAATTCACAATGCTCAACCACTTGAGCCAACCCATCGAGTTAAAAAAGAAGAAGAAGAAGATCAGCTACAAGAACGTTGTTAGAAGATACTAGACAAAGTTGAGCATGTCAAGGTAAAAATGATGGAATTGTTTCGAGAGAAACAAGTATTAAAGATCAAGCATGGATGATAGAGAATGATATTTTACCATAAAAGAGAAATGAGGATAAAGGGGTGGAATATGTGGATAGTCGTCTAAGGTCGAACCTTATCGACATCCTCATTACCAAGAAATCAGACATGAAATACAAGGTACATACCAAAATCCTTGTCATCAAGTAAGAAGATGGAAAAATAAATGATATTCATGGAATAAGGGATCAAAGAATCATTATTAAACATGATATTATTAGAGACTGGTGACTACAACAGATCGACTATGTTACAACAAGGTCTTATGAAATCAAAGGAAAAAAAATTATGCAATAACAATATATCAACAATTAAGATGAAAAGGAATTGAATTTGGATGGATGGATAATCATCAATGACAATAAGAATGCGAGAGCATAAGGAAATCATATTAGTTGGTTTTATCACATGCAAAACTCTTAACTATTAAGTTTTTTGAAGAGGGGTACTATGTTATGACCCTATGGGGGAATATATGGGGTTGAACATACATGAAATGGGGTTAAATGTACATGTAAAAGGGTTTGGCCTAATAGAGGGCCCACATATGCAATGAGTGAAAATATGTATATATAGAGGTCAATATATTCATTATTATAGATGTGGACCTATGATTTGGTTATGTGGACGTACTTGAATTATTTGGAGGATGTACAAAATGTTGTTAATCCAACACATAAAATAGCATAAGAAACCTGAATACATGTAATGTACACGACGTATGAGCATGGAGCACAACTCTCAAAGTTATAATAGAGATTAATTACATAGTAACTCATTATACATTAGGAGAACCTCCTCTAAATAAATGAAGCCCCTCCTCCAAATAACCAAAGTCCCTCCTTATAACCAAATCATATGTACATGTCTATGATAATAATGATATTGACCTCTCTCTCTCTACACACACACACACACACACTTATTCTCACTGGCTTATGATCTGTAGAGTAGGAGGGGTGATATTCATTACCGATGGATATGTGTTGAAATTCAAGGCTATATTGGGGAGGGGTACACAAAATTATGCAATGCTCGTGTCTTTGAAGCTTGTTCTTATGTTAGCTGAAGAAAAAGTGGTAAACATGATTCAAATATTTGGTGATTCCTGATTGGTGATCAAATTAATGTAGGGGACTTTCCCTTTGGAAAAATTATGTGGCATCATCCTAATAAGTTTTTGGGTGTTAACTCGGGCGATTGTCCCACCATGAGTGTTGTTGCAAGTAGGGCTTGTTACACATGCATAACACTATTTTGCTACACATAACCGAAATGCATAACCTATTCATGGTTAGACAAGTAGTACCTATTGCACACGCATAACATTATTTCATCACATAGAGTCAAAATGAAGAGCCCAAATACCAACATAACAAAAATATAGAAAGACAAGTTCAAGCAGAGCCAAAATACACATGGTTAGACAAGCCAAATTGCACATAATTCAACGGAGTCGAAATATGTTGAACTTAAATTGCACACAATAGCCTATTATTGGTTAGACAAGTGAATCCTATTGCACATGCATAATTCTATTTAGCTACATGGAGTCAAAATGAAAAGCACCCAAAATGTATAGTAGAGAATAATTAATTACTTTGATTAACTGTGCAATTCTTGTGCACTGCCATTCTCCCACCATTGCACCTTTGTTCAAAACTTCTAATGCTATTATTTGCTAGTATAAATGATATTCAATGCCATTAATAAATGAAGGAGATCACAATGCCATTACTTGTCTGCATTCATGATCCCAATTGGACCTTTGTCAATTGTTTTTGTAAAATTTGCAATAAGCACGTCCTTGTTTTTCTTTTTTGTCCTTTTTGGTAAAATTGAAAGGGGAAGCGAACCATTGTGATGGTTGACCTTCCAAAGGTAGCCCATTAAAACAACTAAGGTTGTTGTGAAGGAGAACTTGGGGAGTATAGTAGCATAAACGAAAGCTTGAGTGTAACATGCTCGAAGTTTGGTGTAACATTGAGGACTATTGGAATGGTTTATGATCTGTTAATCGACCCACATGCTACAACCACTGTTGTACCTTGTGCTCTCTATCAGGCCTTGGAAAATGCACCTACAACCATACCCTTTATGTCATGGAAGTACCCACAATGATAGTTTGTCTCATGGTTGGTGATGAATCCTACAACAATCACAATTCATAGCTCCAAGCTTGTGCATTTATTTGTCTAGGACTCATTTTCCGATTCATAACTCCAAGTTTGTGCATTTATTTTCCCATGACTCATTTTCCACTAATAAAATCGTTGACATATGTGGAAAAGGGAAATTTCAAATGGTGGAGTGAGATTCATAGCGCCCTCTATACTGGAAAATCTCCACGTGTTGCAAAAGGGAGGAACGCTTATGGTGAAATGGTAATGGAAGCGCAACCCTAAATGTCTTTCATAACAAATACTTGACTCAGGTCATGGTCACCAAGGCGTGAAAGATTCTATTATGGCCTTGCTTACATCAAAACACTAAGATCATTATCAACATATATGCTCCTGAAAACTGTTGAAATCTCTATAAGCCTTCAAGGTCTTGTTTTGTGTTCGTTTGCCATTAATAATCCAAGAAGCTCATCGATAGGAGACCAAACTTTTTGTCATCCTAGATTTGTGAATCCATCAACAAAACAACTTTTGACGAAGATCACGACAAGTTGCATACTACACTTCAACTTGCATTTGGGTCGGCATTCAAATTGATGTTTGTATCTTGGAGCTAAGCCTAACATAGAGAAATAAAATTCCATAAAGGATTCGTGTTGATGAAATGGACATGCCATAGGCCCACCATTTATATATCAATTCACTTCGATGTAGTGTTTTGCAAAGAACTGAATTGATGCACCTCTTTGACGATACCACTTGTAATCCATTCGTACTTGCTTGCAAAATCTGCCAACTTTAGAAATTATTTGCTTGTTGGCATCCTTGCATAAGTCCTCAATGTGGTGCTAGTAGGGTGCCACGACAACAAGTGCTAGGCGATGAGCCTAGCTGGCACCTGTTGGGGACGAGATTTATCATCATTGCTTCAAAATATATGTAAGTAATTATTGTGTGAAATGCCTAAATAAATTGCGTTTAAAATTGAAATAAAAAAAATAAATTTCTTTATGTCAACAAAAAAAATGTGATTTGTTAAAAAAAAAAAAAAAATTGTTTATCACCCCCACCAAATGTAATGTGAAAAAAAGACAAGGAACAGTGAAAACATTCACATAGATTCCAACTCACATATAAACAATACATAAGAAATATCTAATTACAATTATTGTAATAACTTTGAAAGTTACATCAATATTTTGGTGTGAACAAATGGACGGGACGCCCACATACTACACATTACACATAACAAAGGTAAGAGATAACCAACATAAGAATATGGAGGCAGCAACACAAATGACCAGTAGAAGCACAATAATTGAAATCATACCCTTGATCAATAGTCCTTACACGTGTGGATGAAACATGTTAGAGTTTCCTGCTGGTGCTCAAGGAGCTTTTCCCGTGGTTTGACACTTCATCTGAATGGGTTCAACCGATTCATTGATTACCTTTTCTTAAACCTTATTTGGAATAAAATTGCGTGTTGATGTAAAGGTCAAGACATAAAGGCAACACTCCCAAAGGCCAATGCGAAAGAATGTAGGTTATGTTTATATTCCTTATGCTTTTCGCATAGGAATTGGGTAAAAACTAAAAAGTTAAGTTCATATTGATTCAATGTTTTTTACATATTTATTAGAAGCATTTTGGTCAAATCCGGAAGAGGAATTTTTTTTTACTAATATTCAATCAAACACAACTCAAATTAAGTAAAAAACTTTCCTTTTAATTTTGAACAATTTTTATATTAAACTGAAATATATTTAAGTTAAAATTATATTTAAGTTAAAATCTGATTTTAATGAATATATTTAAGTTGATTCCTTTTTTATCTCTCCATTTTTATTAAATACTTGGTTAAGATTAATTTATTCTAGTTTAATATACACACAATATACAATCTCACAACTAAAATTAATGAGCCTTACCCTATCTTTTTCTCGGAGGTTGGTCTGAGACTCATAGACAATAAAGTGTACAAATATAAGTTGACTAACATGAAGAAATAAAGACTTCTCATGATAGTGTCAAACATTAGTAAAAGTCACTTGAAGCTACATAGAGGGTGGACTAGAGATGTTACTCTTGGCTCTTGCAATGGAGGTTAATAGCAAATGGTGTCCTTAAGATATCAATACCATTAATAGTATTGTTGTAACCAAATGTAAAGAAAAACTATGGTATTACAATGAGATTGAGAATAAGTGACGCAAACGCGCCACCCAGGCACGCCTGCTTCCACCATGACCTTCTCTTCCTTTCGCCCGAAGAGCTGAAATACTCTTCAAATCCCTTATCGGGACTTTCCTACACCCACAGGATACCCTTTAGGATTTCTCGTTGTCCTATCGAGAAATCGGGCCTCGCGCGATCACGAGTCCTGCACTCACAAGATCGGGTCTTAGAAATCCCCGAAACCCGATGCAATTTCACCCACATGTCCCTTTCTTCCGTCGGAAATTTCCCTATCGGGAAATCGATACTTATGAGGTCGTGGACAACTTGCCTCGCAAATCCTCGATTCCCGATCTCCGATGGCACCTCTGCACCCCTTAGCTCCTCTGGCTAACTCCTTTTCGCATATGACCTACTGGTCCACAAGATCACGGTCCTTTTCCCTATCGGGATTTCGAAATTCGCAGAATTGAAATGCCTAGAACACACACCCTCGGAATCTCCGATTCTCCGATTTTCGATGCCACCTGGCGTTAACTCACGACAAGGCTTGAACGTCCGACACTTGTCCCTTACTCTGGCCCCTATGGCCCACACTCCTGTGGTGGTCGGGAAATCGCGTTTCGGAGTTTCGCGATTTCTCCTGCTGTGATTTCCTTGTCACCGAGAATCTCGAAATGCCGATCCCCGATGCACGTGTGAACTCTCTCCTCCACGTCACCACTTCCTTCCGCTCTATCGGGTATTGCGAAATCACAATTTCTATTGCAACAGTTCCGTTGTATGCGGAAACCCTGAAATGCCGAACTCTGACTCTTGTAGATCCTCGGACACGTGTCCCTCAAATCAACGGCTCCGACCGTGTTGGGAAATCACGGATCGCGATTTCGTTTTGCAAGTGTTTCACAACCCCGGAAACCCTGATATCCTGAACTCCGACTCTCCGAGATCTCTCGCCACGTGTCCCCGCTGATGGACGGCTCCGATCCTATCGGGAAACCGCGGATCACGATTCCAACATGCACGAGTTTCTTGTCCTGGAAAACTCCGATGCCTCCAAACTCTGAATCGTCAAGATCTCCTGCCACGCGTCCTCGCCGATGGACGGTTCAAATCCCCCGTCGGGAAATCGCGAATCGCGATTTCAATATGCGATAATTCTATGTCCTCGAAAACCCCGATTCTCCGATGAACTGAAACCCGATGACTCCCTGGCTTCTTGACACGTGTCCTACCGAGATCAACGGTTGAGATCCTTCCTCGGGATTTCGAGAACTACAAGGTCTCGATTCCCTTGTTCAGCAAAACCCCGATGACCCTGATATTCGATGGCCCCTTCGAGACTCCTCCCCTGCTCCTTTGGGCTTAAACCCTGCGCAACTTCCCAAGATCTAACGACTAACAGGATCTCGTCGATCTTCTCTGCGAATCCTGACCATCGATTTCCCCTCCTTGAAGATTTCTTGAGAAGGCTAACTGCTCTTTCTCAGAACTTGTTCTCTGACACCTGCACTCGCATATCCTACTCGAACCTTCTTCGGCACAAACTCCTGTGCTCTCTTTTGACGATATCACGAAGGTGCTATACCTCCTGAGCTTTTCCACTCTGATTCTTCAGAGGAACTTGCGCGCACTCCTTGCGCTCAACACTCAACAACTTCCCAAGTGTTGAATCCTTCTGACTCTGCGCACTTCCTGCAGCAGCAGTCTGCAATCTCCTTCCTTCTCAGACTTCTATCTAAACACATGAAATCATACGCACAACATAACAACAGTGCCTAACAGGAAGAAATGTTCATAAACAGAGCATCCAACACACATACACAGAGAATAACACAACAACCATGAATCTGAATCAACTTCTTCTATTAATTCAAGATCTATACATGGGTGTTCTTCTACAGCTCTATGATATTCTCCTATGCTCTAGATTCTTCTAACTCCTGTTGCTTCATGTCACAATGATACAAATGAGGGTGTCTATATCCGGTTTCCCCCCTGCACTCTAAAACTGTCTAATCTAAGAATTCAATTCTATCTACCTGCAACTACTACTATAAATGCCTTTGTCTATCTCAGACGAGAGCGTATGGCTCGAGGTCTGATTACATTCTTACCAAGGCGCCTAAAATAAATGATCTCATTTATATTCAGCGCATCAACTTCAAGGGAAAATTTAAAAATTCAAAAACTTGTGTTGGACGTCTTCCAGTTGTCTTCTGCTTCCACGTTGGTTTTGCTTGTCGTGAGGGATGCTCCTGTATCAATAAGAAAAAAATTGTTTACTACAAAGATTCCATTAACTATAAGTTCGAAGATCAAAATTGTCTCTCCATGATTGCTAGCTTCGAGATGAAAATAAATATTGTAGAAATAAGAACAAACTCTTATGAGCTTCATAGTGAAACTCAAAGTTGGACATGACCTAAAATGCCTTGGGAAGAAATAATTTGTAGAGTTTGCAATTATAACAAGATAGTGGATGAAAGTCATTTTCTCTTAATGTGGACAACCTACACAAATATTATATCTCATTTTCAAAACATCTATAATACCATTGGTAGTTATAAGGTGTAAACTCATGACAACCAAAGTGAATTTAATAATCTTATTTGTCAGCTATTTGATCTCAAAGGCAACATAATAAAACAAACCAATCAAGTTTATCTTGTTTAGCTTCGGTAGACCAATGCTAATCTTAGTGGTATAACATTGTCGTTGTCATCAATTCTTTCATAATTCCTCTTAAGCATACCTCACAGGTAACCCACGAGCACTTCCTTGCATTTCGTGGATGGTATTCTATGTAAACCCATCGATGTTGATTACAACATGACCTAACTTGATAAAGACATTGAGCATTGAACGAGACATGTAACAGAGCTAACCAGTTGGGGGATTGACCCCGAGACTTCCTCCTAGATGCATGGTAAGAAAAGAACCCCCTTAAAGAAAGAGCTCAATCCTATTGGTGGGTTGGATGGAACTCAACCCCTAATGGATGGATGGTTCAAGAACAATGAAACCTGGACTGCCCCTATTGGCTTGGTTGGCTATACCCTCTTGGATGGATGGAAGTCAGCTGAAAGCTCAAAACACTCAACCACTAGAGCTAGTCTATTGAACTTGATGTCCATATCTTTAATAAGTAATGTTTTCAGTTACCTTTAATTTTTTATATTGTATAAATATAACATTATTTATTACTTTTTAGTTCATTATTATGTATATTTTTCACGAAAAGATAAAAACAAATTGATAGGAAAGTGAAGTGAGATGTGTAAGTGTTCCTTCTAAAAGTGTTAGTTACCAATGTAGATCCATCTTAAATCTGAATCTATCAAGCACAAAGAGGGATCACATTTCTTAGGGTGTAAAACTTTTTATGATTTAATTCCATATTAATTCATTTATATTAAATGATTAAACAAATGACAACTTAAGAAATTTGATCATTTTTGTTGTTTAATAGATTAGGGTTTAAGATAGATATATGTTGGTTTAAGTTTTTAGATGTTGTTACATACACATGCATCTACGTAATTGTTTACCAACATAGACTCATCTTAACCCTAGATCTATTAAGCACTGAGATGGATCAAATCTCTCGAGGTGCAAACCTTTCCTCAATTTTTGCATTCTAAAAGAGCTTTGCACCTTGAGAGATTTGATCCCTCTTGATGATTGATATATCTGGGGTTAAGATGGATCTACGCTGGTTTTAAATTTTAACGAAATAAGATCACAATCCAAAATACTCATGATTGCACAAAATATAACTCTCACAAAAAGTAAAATCTATCACGAACTTAAGCCAATGTAGAAATTAAACCCCTTTAATTTGAGGTGTTTAATTAGAGATGGAGTTCAATCTGTCACACAAAATTCCTTAGCTTGCGTTACACTAGGCATGCAAGTTTCTAGAGTCATTTAAATATTTACCGTTTTTATCTTTCCATGTTTTACAAACCATTTCTTACTCTTTTTCCCTTGACGTTACTCAACTTCAAATGTCAATTGGCTAACAACAAACTTCCTCTTTTATTGATCAAAATTTAGAAGACTGAGATCATGATTCTCACAACAATTGTTAAAGAAAAAAAGGCATTTTATTCATTAAAGTAGAAATCCTACATTTTTCAAATAACTCGTCCCATCCATGATAATGGAAAATCTCAATTTATACCTACCTTCAATAGGGAAAACATCAACTCGCCATTATTAAACATTTAACTCTATTTTTAATCTCCGCTTAAGACACACTTACTTCCTAGCAACCATGTTTTCTCTCGGTGCACCATCTTCATATATCTTGTTGGTTTGACAAAGATGGAGTGATTGTATCAATGTGAATTCAAAGTGTGTTGATTTATTCTTGTAAACTCGATCAACTAATATAAATCTAAATTTATATACTCTAAAGCCGACTTGTATTTTATATTTTATATTTTATTGTAAGTATTTCTTTATTATTTTTTGTTGCTGTTGTTACGTAAAGCGACAATATCTCCTCCATACTAGAGCAATATTTATATACAATAAATCTCAAAATTATAAACAAATATTTTATGGTGCAAAACTACTCAAGCTAGCTTACATGACTTGATATTCATATCTTTAATAAGTAATGATTTTAATGTTTATTTACCTTTATTTTTTCATCTGGTATAGATATAATAATATTTTCTTATTTTTTATTGTGCCAAGACTCGAGAGGCGCTCTACAACCGAGTATGGGGGAGATGTTGTTGCACTAAGAGATGCTCTACAACCCAATATGGGGGATATGTTGTCTCGTACATAACATTAAAAAAAAAAAACAAAAAAAAAAATAAAAACAAGTTCTATATAGTTCTCCTCCAGATCTTTATTGAAGAATTATCCTAGGTTTATCTAAAAGAAATCATGTGTATTTATATCTCTTTCTTGAAGCAATGTAAGTATCGAAATTTACATGTTGTAGCTCTTTTTTTTATTCATTCATGTCTTTATTCATTAGTTTATACTGTCGTAGCTATTAGTATATGTTGCTCTCTCTATCACGAGTTGGCTTTAGTTGCAAGGATCTCATACCATCTACATAACTACGCTGCCAAAGATAAGTCCGTTGAGATCATACAATGATCAAAGCTTCCATTCAAGTGTCCAATAAACGCGAAGAGAACTGACCGCCTAAAAAGTTATAGTAATCTGCGGTAACACTGCTTACTAGTATTGATTTGACAATAATAATACCACAATAATACTCATGAACTAATGAGGTCGAAGATCACCCTTTAGTTTCATTAAATTTTTTTCAACCCAGGGAATTGAAGATTGCCATATGATTTCATTCAAAATAAAAGTTAATACAATTTTTTTTTTTTTAAGACTAAATATTGGAATAAAATAGATGATTTTTTTAATTTATATTCAATAGAGATAATGTAAGAGATATAAAATACAAAATTACAAAAAATTATATCTACAACATCTAAAATAAAATTGAATATTAAAATACAATAAAATAAAGTAGAATGATTTTATTTGCAAATCTTAAAAACTTTGTGAAGTATATAAAACCATCCTAGATCCATACCCCAGATCTATCAAGTGTCGAGAGGGATCAAATCTTTCGAGGTGCATACCTTTCCTTCAAGTTTTGCACTCTAAAGGAGGTTTGCACCTCAAGAGATTTGATCCCTCTCGGTGCTTCATAGATCCAGGGTTAAAATTGATCTAGGCTGGTTTATTGCAACAAGAAAAACAATCCACTATTGAAGAAATTGTCATGTTCGTCCCATGTCTATGAATGTTAGTATATGTCTACCCCTTATATTATATTATACAAAACTAAAAATATAATAATAATAAATCTAACGAGAAGGCAATAATAAAAATTTACAAATCTTTATACATATACAAACAACACTTCAAAAAAAAACCATATCAACTATTAGAAAAGAATTTTAAAAGACACACTCTCAACAATATTAATAGGTTCACTAAGAGCAACATGTCACAAATGTGGAGTTAGAAAAGTGGGAAGGATAGGAGCTTTCCCACCCAACCATTTGAGTTACACCCTCTTGACATAAATGAAATGATATATATAAATAATCAATGTAAATTAAAATATTTTATATACACAAACTCTCAAAATTATAAACAACGTTTTATGAAAATTTTCCACATATTATGACTATGATGAAGTCAAATATGTACACAATATATCTAAAAATTCTAAATAATATCTCAATAAATTCTACACAATATCTCATAGAGGAAAAAAAATTGTGTTACCATTTTCAATTGTTTTTTTATTTTAAAATTTAATTTAATTGTATAATGCTAAATTTTAATTTATTATTTTTAATTATTTATTATTTGAAAATTCAATTATTTAATATTAAAGTGTGTAGGTTTCCATAGGTAGTCATTATGTTATTGATTTTTTCCAAAATAAACTACTAATTTTTTGAAACTTTTTTCAACCCTTAAACAATTATTTAGAACTTTCAAATTGTGACAAATCATACATTGGCCAAACTCCGAGAGATTCTTCAAAACTCGTATTAAGGTTCAAATCCTGTACTAAGGAGTAAATAGTAGACACTTTCCACAACCGCATCTTAAATACAAAGCCTGGATTAAGGAGCATATAGCAGAATTGTTGAACACTCCTATAATTGTAAACATCTTATTTGCTTTGACCAAACCATAGATTTTGCTTTAGCTCCCTTTTACTCATTCGAATTGTTTGTGAAACACTGAAAATTGAAAAACACACTAATAATTTCAATTGTGAAGATTTTTACAAACTTAACCAATCCAACTCCTCATCCACCATCTACATAACTTATTTTTTTCCTTTTTTGATATCGTATTAAATTTTTTCATAACTTTTAAATTATTTTCTTGCTTTCTAACTTTCTTATTATTTAATTAAAATAAAAAATTATTTTGTTCAAACACTCCTCTCAATTTATTTTGGGCTTTTTAAACCCCCTTTTAATCATTCAATTTATTATTATTATTATTTGTTTTTCATATATATATATATATATATATATATTTTTTTTTTTTTAAAGTAAAAACAGATCCTATTATATTAATGTTTTAAAATTACACCATGACATGGAGGTGCCAACTGTCCTGCCTTTGAAGGAAACCGAGACAGCTGGCATGTCCAAAATAGCATGCAAATTCAAAACCTCGTTTTGCCACCCTGCCCGAAGGAAACCAGGGTGCATGACCAGTTTCAGCCGCAGTTTGATAATGCCTATGCTAACGCTAACATGGTTATGAACTAGAAGAGCTACAACTCTAATAAACATAAAAAAAAGTGAGAGTTTGAGACAATTATGATAAGGAGAACCTATTAACCGGTGTCCTCACGGTCGTCCATCTCCTTGCCACTTCTGACAGGAATGACATACAACTAAGCGCAGGTGGGGCATTGTCGCCGTGGGGTGGCACTAGAGTAAGCTGCGTACAACATATCCAGGCGTTGGCTAACATGGACAGCCCTGAAGATTTGGTTGTCCACCATGTTGCGGACCTCAAAGATCAAGTTCAGGTGCTCCGGGTGAAGAAGTGGTGGCGGGGGTGGTGACTTTTGCTTAGCGTCCGTCTCCTGGTGTGCATGCTGCGTTCTCTGTGGCTGCAATGCATTTTTGCCTTCCGGCAACTCTTCCTCTACCAAGCAGGTGGCGAATTCCTCAGTGGGAGCGTCGTTGGGGCCGTGTTCTTCTCGCGGGCGGAGAGGTGGTGCTTCTGCTCCAATGCACGTAGGGGGGTTCCAATTGTCCGGAACTGTAAACATGCGACTTTCAGAGAAGTCGTGGGGGAGTTCCATCGAAGGAATTTCCTCGACATAAGTGCGGGGGGAGGGGGGGGAGTCTGCTGCTGTGGCCTTCCTGGTTCTCTTCTTCTTAGCAAGAACCAGAGCTCGCTCGAAAAGTTTGTGCCTTTTCCGCCGAGAGTCGATCGCGTACCACCCTGCTCCTCTGCGGGGTCTTCCTCTAGCTCGTGGCATGATGAGAATGATGACGAGAGCCAAAACTTCCCCTACGCGTCTATTCTTGCTCGTCTCTATGAGCTGCAAATGCATCCTAATGTTGCCGAGAAGGTTGATAAGGGCATAAATGTTGGCCGAGGGCTTAATGCACTGGCTGACCGGCCTGTTCGCGCGAGTGAGAGGCCCCGTCAAAAGGTGGAGGCCGACTGAAGTGATGCCCCTCATAACTAGAGGGGATATGAGGGCGATTGGCCACCATTAATGGCCCCTCCTGGCGCTTCTCCACGTGCCCATCCTGCTTGACATGGCACCCCATCTGGAGTATTTGTTTTTCATTCTTACTCTTAGCTTTTTGTCAATTTTATTTATCTCTCTTTTATTCATCTCATCATATCTTTAATATTTTTCTCAACAACCAATTGAGTAATTTAATCATTTTTCATCATTCTGAAAAATTTCCTTTTTTACATTCTTGTTCTTTTTATTCACTTCTACAGATTCTCAAACCAATGTTATTTTCTATTATTACTTTCAACTTTATGTATCTTTAACTATGAATGGAATGTCTACATGAAACTTTGGACAAATAATAATCTCTTCCATAAATGAAATGAAGTGTTAATGAAGTGTTTAATTGAAAACTTTATAAAAATAATAATCTTATAGAAAAATAATAATAATAATCTTTTAGATGGATAAAGTGTCTACTTAAAACTTTGTACAAATAATAATCTATTTATTATAATTTAAAACTTTTGACAAATAAGAATCTCTTCCATGACCACATGAACAGATAATAGAGTGCCTGCTTGAAACTTTGGATAAATAATAATCTGTTACACAGTTTATTTATAAATAATAATCTTTTACACAGTTTATTTATAGAAAAAATTCAACAACCTAATATTAATTTAATGTTGCAAAACTTAATATTTAATTATGACGTGTACATTGTATGTACTCTTGCCATAGTTATTGTCCTATGTGGCACTTTGACACGTGGAAAACGCAACTCCAGCAAACCGGGGGTCGAAAGCTGAGAAGAAATTGAATTCAATTTAGCGGAGGAAAGAATGAACGTCTAAAGACACCTTTGCTTTCAAGAGGAGCGAACGAATGTCAAGCCGAAGAACGTTGAATTGCACCAGATCGATCCGCACTTCCTTCACAATTGCTCACCTTCTCTGACAACCTCAGCATACAACAGCTTGCGCAGACATTTTCAGCTCCCGACCTTCATTATATATGATCTAGGGTTTCATTTTCCAGGTGAGTTTTATTTATTTGATTAGCCGAACGAAAATTTACAGCACAATGCAGTTTACAATTAATATGGAGACCGGAAGAATAAATTTATTGATGAAACTTTCCTGCTCATTGAAAATTCCGGCTTCTAAAACGCAGACTAGGATTTAAATGACATCCCGACCTTCTTCAGGGTGGGAGTTTTTGATGTTCAGTTTAGACCATGCTCTGGGTTTTAACTTCTGTATATATTTTCTTACTAATACTGTGTAGGGTTTGATATTTTCTGTGAATTGAAATTTATACTTTTTCCTATCCTGAAGTAGGACCTCAAGTCTTTTTGCTCCGTTTTCTTCATTGTTGGATACAACATGGGAGGGATTTTTTTAGAAATTGTGTAGGGTTTAATGTAGTTTTCAATGTTGATTAAATTTTAAGTTTTTCCTATCCTGAAGCAGGAGCTCAATTCCTTTACTTCTTCGTTGTTGGATACAATAAGTCGGGGACTTGTGTTAAAGAAGGATGGCGTTTGATTGCCATTCGGGTTTCTGAAATGTAAATTCTTATATCTTGGATGCAATGGAGGCATCTCCTCTGTTGCAAACACCCACTGAAAAGAGCAATTGAAGGGGGAATAACTGAGTTAAGTTATGTCATATGCTACCATGGAGGAAGGTGGTGAAGGTGTTGTTCCTGAACAAAATGTTTCAAAAGCTGCGGGGGAAGAAGTGGAACTCGATGATGAAGACGAGGATGAGGATATTGACTTCAATCCTTTTCTGCAGCACAGTCCGTCGCCTGAAGCATCGTCGAGCCTGAGTTCAGAGAACGAAGAAGGATTGGACGAGGATGCAAATGATCAGTTGGAAGGCGAGGAAAATGGGACTACGTGGTTGGAATTGGGCAGTGATGTGGAAGAGGATGAGTTTGCGGATGAGGATGAAGACATTGATGAAGATGAAAATGTGGAAGATAACAATGAAGAAGTTGGTGATCAGCCTGAGGAAAATCAACAGGGACTGACCACTGGATTGGATAGAGAGGATATGGATAATAATGCATTGGACACATGCTTTGCTGAGGGTGAGCTACCTGCACATGAGTGCGAAATTGGGGAAGCAATTGACAGTAATGGTGGTGATGGCTCTGGATCAGATGAAAGTGCAAAGAAATTAGCTGACAGAGCAGAAGAAGAGTTGTTGGGTCAGACCATGGATGCTTTACCAGATCTGAAGAGTCCGAGGAAGTCTATTATTGAAAGACAGAGATGCCAAACTGATAATGAAGATGTTGAAGATGCAATATTTAAGCGAACTCGGGCACGGTACTCTTTGGCTGATTTGTCACTTGATGAACTGGAGACATTTCTTCAGGAATCAGATGAAGATGACTATTTTCAAAATGTTGACGATGAGGAAGAATACCGGAAATTCTTAGCTGCTGTGACGGGAAAATCAGAGGGAAATGATAAAGTGGCACAAAATAAGGAAGATGAGGATGATGATGATGAGGATAATGATGCAGACTTTGAGATTGAAATTGAAGAGGCATTGGAAAGTGATGATGAAACAGCTCTGGGAAAGGGCAGGAAAAGAAAGCACTGGGAGACTTTTCGCAGGCCAGAGACGAGAAAAAAGAGTCGTCAAAGGACTTCCTTCCAAACTAAAGATAGGCTTCTTGGGCTTGCAAAGACACCACTTCGTCCTTTGCTTCCTTCGACAACAAATTCACAGACACGATCTTGTTACACAGAAGGCAAAATTATCATGTCTGACCAAACTTCCCATGATGGGCTTCAAATTGAGAAAACAGATCTTATAAATGGATTTACGGCCCATCAGATTGGGCAACTACACTGTTTGATCTATGAGCATGTTCAACTCCTTATTCAAGTCTTTTCTCTTTGTGTTTTGGATCCATCTCGGCAGCAGACCGCTCAGGAGGCTCGAAAGATGCTGATTGAGTTTGTTGATAAACGTGATGAAGTATTGTCGTGGAAGAAAACTCCATTTCCAGATTTCTGTTTTCATCGTCCATATATTCATCCATCTGTATCGGAGAATGTCCAATTGCATCCGATGCCAATGTTGTCAGATCCTTTTATTAAGCGAATACATCCTCTGGAAACTTCTGAAGCTCAAAATACATGTCAGAATACAAAACCCTCTCGTCCAAGCAACATAGTAACTGCTTCATCTCTTGCAAATGATGTCAGCTTCCCATCTTCCTATAGAGGGATTACTCCTGGAAATTGCTCTGAAAATCCTGGCATAGCTGGAGGAGATTCTGTTGCAAATGGTATGGAATCGGGATGGGTTCCTACGATTTCTGGGCCAATATGGTCAGTACTAGATGCAGCTCCAGTTGGCCTTGTCAAAGATTTCTTAACTGATGTTGCAACTGGTATTCGTGTCAAACTCAATCTCTTATTTTGCAACTAGTAGAAAAAATACCATATTAATGCAGTCCTTTGTTATCGATATTTATCTTACTATGATTTGTTTTTTCTTAATCTGAACAGTGCTTTAAACTCTTAAGTGCTTTGGTCAGTTGTACAGGATTACAGGAAGCGGCATGTGGAATTTGGAGAATACCATAGCCAATGTGAACGGGGGCCACTCTTTTCTCTTCCAGTTACTGATCCAGGTTTACAAGCTCAGAAGTTAGCTAGGGGTATGGCTTCATCTGGAACAAGTGTGGTTTCATCCTCTCAACCACAACAGAAAAAAACAATGGCTGCTGCATTGGTGGAAAGTACTAAAAAACAATCTGTGGCTCTTGTTCCAAAGGACATTGTAAAAGTTGTGCAAAGGTTCTATCCACTCTTAAACACTGCCTTATTTCCTCACAAGCCACCTCCTACAGCTACTGCTAATCGTGTGCTCTTCACCGATGCAGAAGATGAGTAAGTTGCTGGCTTTTCATTGCCACGGGTATAACTTAGTTCATTTCCATCATTTTCTTTATCTTTGCCTATAAAATATTCTACGTCCGATTTTACAAATTTTATCGATGCATGCTTTTGGCTAAAGTAATATTTCTCATATATGTGTATACACAGACTTGTACATATCTGTTTGTATGGGCATTTTCACTTGTGCCTTTGTGGATCTTTGAGACAAAATCTTTATCTATCAAGTCTTTTTATTGTTAACTTATGGTTCCAGATCAAGTTCAGATTTTTCAAATTGAAGGAAAAATCTCCTCTCTTGGTTTTGTTTTGGATGTGGAAGCAACCAGGGAGGTGCTACTGCTTCTTCGCAAACCAGGGGAGCTGTGATCCTTATCCCATTTTCAACTGTTACAGAGAACTTTCTTCAAACTTGCTAGGGGGCAAGTTGAATAATTAGAGCAGAGACTATCTGGGCTCCCCTCCCTTTCCACTTTCTTGGATGCCTGCTTCCTTTTGAATGCGATGCCTTATTTTCACTCTTGCTACCATTTTCTTTTTCAGATTTTCTTTCTTTTTCCTTCAACATCTCTGATTTGGTTCCTTGCTCAGGTGTAGAGTCAAAAAATCTAGAGATTTCTGAAAGTGAGATAGAAATTCGTCTACTGCCAAGGATGGCATGTCTGCCTGGTTTTTCTCCAGAATACTTTTGACTACTGGAGCAACTGTTTGATGGCCTGGGCAAACCTTCCATCCTAGGTGTACTTACTTCTATTTACTTCCTTGAAAACTTTCATCTTGCAGCTTCCTTTCTATTGCAATAAATTGATTACCTTGAGAACCCTTTTTTGTGTGGGAAGTATCTTAATCACCATGGATTTGACAGTGTCTAGACCTGAAAACGATGCTTTCATAATCCAGAGGCCATTTCCAGGAATTACGATCATACTCAAGCATGATTGCTCGAGGAAGACCTTTCTGCAAACCAGTTCGATGTAGATTTCACTAAGAGAACGAAACTCTCTCTTTAATGCCTTTTGGAATTGAAATTTGAAATAAACTTGCTAATAACATTGCCCATGGCTTTGAAAGAATTTTGTACCCAAAAATGCAGGGACAAATTTGGTAGTTTTTCCGAGATTGGAATGGTTGGCAACTTCAAAAATGAAGGATGGAAGTCTTGAAATCAGGGCTTTGTGATGCTTTTGATGCATTTCCCCAAAACCCCAGGGTCTGCCTTCAAGGAATCTATCTCTGGTTTTGGATTTCCAAACCCAGTAACAGAAAAGGCCATAGAGTACAGATGAATCTGGTTGTCTCCTTGCAAGAAGTTAGATCATGCCTTGTCTATTTGGCTGAACCACAGACTGTTAAACTTTTGAAACGATTTTAAATCTTAATGGTACTTCACTTTTTCTTGAACGAATCCATGTAATATAACTTATATACACCATAACATGTACTGATTAATATTAAATGTATTGAAAGGGCATGGTTATCTGTGTGACCCATCATTCCGTGTAATAAAGTCTCTGGCTGGGAGCCCAATTGAGAACTACAGGACGGAGAAAGAATTCCGCTGCATCAAGGGAGAGAATATGAGAATTCTGCTGGTACAAAGGAGAAAATATTATAATGTGAGAAACGTTGCTGAGGAAATTTTGCAGGTGTGAAAACAGAGGGAAATTAATAAAAATTAAAGAAATGCATGCATCAGATCCCACTCAAAGTGTTAAAGACTATGTATCATATCCAACCTGTGGAGAACTGCCTCTAGCTCCAAAGAGGTTGTTATTGTGATATGACTACCCATCAAGAGCTGATAGTCAATAACATGATCAAGAGAGCCCACAACCTTGCCAAAAGCTGGACTATAAAACTATAAAACAAATAGTCTTACTGTGTATGCAACACTTTGGAAAAAATTACCATTGAAGTCAAGATAGAGAAAAGAAAACCCTTGGAGCTATATATATATATATATATATATATATATATATATATAGCTCCAAGGGTTAGCTCAAATGGTTGAGTGGTTGAGCCATCTGCCCAAGGCATGTTGCCAACGGGGAAGCCATAGGTCACTGATTCAAATCCGATTGAGTCCCTGACCACCTGACCCGAATTAACGACCATGGCAGCTTTCATTGAATAACGACTCCCTTGTGGGGGTGCACATACCCACTTTCTTGGCTAATGTCAACATGATGTAAGAGGCTTCAAACCCTGGTGGGTGCTGTAATTGTGCGGTACTTTCAATGACCCAACTCACCTCTTGTGAAAACAAATATTATTTGTTATTTTTTTTTTTTTACAAAAACTGGTAAGTTTTTCTATTAAAAAGGTGTGGTCAAGACCATTGAGATACAAAGCATGAGATTCAGAGTTACAAAGCTATCCAAAAATGACTGTACTGAGCCTGATTCCCAACAAAAATCTAGCTTTTTCTTCAGTTTGTTCCAAATTCTAAAACTATTGCAGCTATGAACTGTGTATAGTCGGTAGTAGATACCAGAAATACATATACAGAGGCAAAACATAATTAATTAAAAAGATTTTGAGTCGTCTACCAGATCCATTTTGGAGGCCAGGGCCCTATTTGCTTTGTTCTTCATCCAGAGGGTCGTTAGGATCGGGAATTGGAGTTACTGATGCTTCGGAGGCAATTCAGGCGCTGTTTGTTGATGACTGTTGGACTCTAGTTCCCTCTCTCTACTCCGACCTCCTCTGAAGGTCCTCATTCTAGCTCCTTAGTGCGTTGACTTCGTCGTGGAGCTGCCCAATTAAGGTTCGATGTTGAATCAAAGTTTTCAGTGCATAAGATACAGTTGAATTTAGTGCGCAAAGTCTGATAAACATTCTTTGGAGGTTCTCTGAGTCGCTGATCTCCATTTCACTGTCCATACGTTGCCCAAGGGCTTGTGAGTCCATGACTTTGCTCAACGGGGAAATCTTCTCACTCACGTAGATTGCTTGAGTCGAATTGAGGGAAGAACTGGGGCCGGGAGGTCTAGACCCACAAAATAACACGGTGCTGCAGCAGGAGGAAGTGCTAGACACTAAGAAAATCACGAACTTGCTCGGAGGTGGAGATCCAGTCCAGACTGACGATGACAGTAGGTTGAATACATTTTGAATAGTTGCACTTATTGCTCTAGCCTTTGAATAATAGAAAGGAATCCCTCGCCTTGAATCACTCCACAGGCTGCGCATGAGGTTGGTTTTCAGAGGCGTCATGTCTTCTCCAGTCGATGACCATCTCCCTAGAGTGCCTTCTGTAGTTCAGGTACTCCTTGGATGCCTCGGTTCATCTCCTACCGTCTAGACAGATCGTGAATCAAGACATCTGGGAGGACATATACAGATTACATATTCAAGTCACCTGGACCTCACCCCCGATGACCCTGGGCTCAGAGATGTCATTCTACTTAGCACTTTTTGGAGCTACAGGATTGTTTCATTGTTTGCCCCCCATACACGTACAAACATTGGATGCACTCACTCAGGATCCCTCACGGACAACTTCGGGTTTGTTCTCACCAACTCCGAGTGGAGACTGATCACCATCTCCCACGTACTGATAGGGTCTGCTAGATATGCCACCTGTAGGAGCCAAAGACAGAGAGACACCTCATTTTTCGGTGCCCTATGTACTATGAGATCAGAGGACGTTACTATTGCCTCTACAGGGACTCAGAGGGCTCCCTCTCTACTTTCTTCCGATATCAGGATCAAAGGTGCCTAGCTCTTTTTATTAGGGAGATTCTCAGTCACAGGTCCTAGCTCTTGCACGCCCCCCCACCCCACCCGGGGCAGACTAGGAGGATCACCTCATATTTCCAGGCCCTTCCGTAAGATTTGAGCAATAAACGACAGTCCGAGTTCTAGAGTACTTCAGACCGTAGAGTGGTGAGACCTCGGGTCTCCCCACAGCCTCCCCCCTTGGGAGATTGACCAATATGTTTGAGATCGGTTCGGAGGTGTAGGACCGTCCATCTGTGTAATATCCCTTACTGGGGACTGCTGTTAATTTGCCAATTTTTGCCGAAGTGTTTTGTCAAATACTTGGCATGAAATCAACCTTTCAATCCCTTTCTATTGTAGCTATTCTATACCTTGGTTCTGGTTGATGTAATTTGTCAAACATTTCAATGACAAGCTGATTATACCCCTGTTAAGTATCACTTATAACTGCTGTTATGTTTTTGGCACATTGCTGGTGTATTTCCGGGTTCAAGAACTAACAAAATACTTGTGCCAACTCACTGTGATAACCCCTGGTCTATCTGCTGCTAGGTTTATATCAGACTGTTGGTTTAGGAGTAAACACAAACAATTTGCATGCATTACACAGGAAATATAGAGACAGTCATTGGCATATTTATTATAAATTGAAACCCCAAATCACAGCATTACATAATCCCCAATGGCTGTAACAATACTGCAAAATACCCTTACACACATGGATCCTAAAGGCTGCAAAGGCAGCTCCAAGATACCACTAATTACACATAATTATTAGCTGCAACACATCACTACATGCATAAACTTTATTGGCTGCTAACGCAACATACAATACACAACAAAACACACACAGAACCTGGGTAATTGCCAATGTCCCTTCCAAGGTTACTAAGGACTGTCCAGAAGTGCTTCGGAAGGTTATTTGCTGTCTGTTGCTCCAGAATTATCCTCAAAACCCCTGCTGCCTGCTCAGATCTGCTAATAGGACCCTCAGTCTTCCCTTCAATCCTCCACAGCTCGGCTCCAAAGCCCTTGGTTCACCTTCATTTCCCTACGCTGCCTGCAAGAGACCTCTGCAGCCTCACTTACTTCGTGCGACCTGCAAAAATGAAGACTGATATGTCCTCCCAGCACCCCGTAACCACTTCTAGTCTCACGGCTCTGCAAGAGGAGGCATCGGACCCTCCAATAAACCCTCCAGATATCCATGGCCCCTCCAATCTGCCTTTATGCTGCTGCTATAAGATAGATCGGCCCCCAAGTTTCCACGATTATGCAGCAAGGAGGTAGATCCCTCAAGTTTCCACGAGTATGTAGCAAGGAGGTAGATCGGCCCTAGGGAATCCACAAGTCCTCAAGACAAATCGCTGTGCTAGTAACCTGCAGCCGAATCTCCAAAAGAAGCTCCAATGAAGATCTTGTGTAGATCTTCCCTTTGTCAAGCTAGGGTGAGCACTAGCCCACCGAAACTCAACAGAACTGAGGGTTTACCAACCCTCCAAAGGATCGAGGCAACTACCTCCAAAAAACAGAAGAGAGAACTCTAAAATAATCCTTGTGTGTTTTCTCAAATGAGCCTCCATCTTCTTATATAGTTTCCCTTTTGCTTGATTTCCCTCTTTTTGGTGGCTTACCCCTCAAGTTAGGGTCTTTTTACCCTTTCCCTCACCCAATGGTGGTTTATCCCTTTAAGTTGGGGTCTTTTACCCCTTTCTTTTGCCCAATGGACACATTTAACCCATCCGCTGCCCTTCTTGTGCCCATTAAAACCCCACGACTCCCCTTTAGTTGGGGACTATGACCTACGGGGAGCCCCCCTAGGCCATTATGTCCACCCTCAGATGTGGTCAAATGCGAGGGGACATGACAATCTGACCACACATTCTCATAACGACAGAGGTCTTAGCTCTAGACGGATTCAGAATAGGGCACCTCACACTCGTCAGACTGCCTCTTAGCCCCAGTGGAGCAGTCAAAGATCTATTCAGAGCTTCTTTTCTTTGGATTCAGATGTTAGGAGAATGGAGCTTCCTCGCTCCTACATTCCCCCAGGGTCATACATTCGGATCCCCCCCTTTCGGTACTCAAAGATTTCAATAGTGAGCTAGTGTGACCCCTGTCGCCCCCCTCACCATCGGTCATCATATCCAGGAGACATTGACCTCATTGGCTTCATCCTCAATTACTTCTCTCTCAGATAGTATTGAGCTGTCCAACTCCTACCATGGACACTCTCACTTTGTATCACTACACTTATGATATTGTTATATACACTTTAGTTTTGGCTTTAGCTTGACCTAGGGCTTAGCCTAGTCGGATATTCACCTAGACTATACTTTCAATTTTTCTCTTTTCTTATATGGGAGCTGGTTTTGCACTCCCACATTGTACTCACATTGATGTATCCTCTAGTCCCATTGACCTACTTTTGTGGGCATTCGATGAACATTAATAAAATTATCTTATCTTATCTATTAACATGGATGAGTTAAAATAAGTCTTCTCAAGCTTAAAAGCGAGAGTTTCCTTTATTATTGGAGGAGACTTTCTATGATGAATATAAAATACATAAATAAACATTACATGATAATGATAATCTACTTATCTGTTATATATTTATTTATCCACATCGATTCTTTTATGCTATCCTTCATATGTTGTATATTTTCCTGTAAATGAATGATTGTTCATTACTCTCTCAACTACTTTGTTGAGTAGAAGGTGGAATAAAAATATTGTATATCAGAGATGTAAGGAGACAATAGGACAAAAAGTGAGTCGAAAGATTAGAACCTCTGTCTCCTAAGTTGAAATACTTTATCACCTACCTATTAGCACACATTCAAGTTGGGAGGTGTGCAAATCTTTGAGGGAATTTTTTTGACCAAAATAAAGAAGCGAGTATTATCAACATCAACTATGAAGCACTCATTAACTTGTTTTTTGAGGAAAGAAATGGGCATTCCATAACAAAAATCCTTGTTGCTTTCTCGAGGATGAAGCATTGGAATGGTGGAAAAGCAATACATTCTATACTTTTTCTAATTTGGATAAAATTTTGATGGATGTTTGGTCAAGCAAGATTGAAGAACAAAAAAGATCTAGAATCTCTTTTCGAAAGAATTGTCCCAACAAAAAGTGAAGATTGAAGATCTTGAGAATCTTAATGGATGTTCAATGTGAAGTGCATATACTACAATGCAAATTGGAAGATTAGGTTATCAAGGCAATTAAATGCAAAGAATAATTACGAGAATAAGAGAAAATGATTCATAATTTACAAGTCAAGGATCAAGCGCCAATTCTACAAGATGTTTCCATCAAAGTGACCAGAACCAATTGTACCAGATTAGCACTGATAGTTCAGAATGGCATGACCCTACCAGTGTTTGAATTGGTCCTTGGATAGGATTGGAAGATTGGTTCAGTATTGAATCGGTCGGTTTGGTACTGAACTAGTCGAATTGAGCAATCCAAGATCTGTCCTGATTTGGGCTGGTACGCGGATAATGTGGGACTCATGTGGCTCGGGGAGGGGGGCGCAAAAAGGGCACTAAATCCCTAAAATTAAATTGTGCTTCCCTCCAAAACTCTCATCAAGTCTTATAAAATCCTCACCCCCTTTCTATTTCCCTCAAACTTTCTCATTGAGCTTTTGTGAGCATTTTGGACATTTCTAAGTTGTGGTGAAGGATCTTGATTCAGAGTGAGCTTGGAGCTGTTTTGGCATTGTTGGTGGGCTGATTTCGGTTTATTTGGCATGTACTTTAGTGGTCTAGTTATCATCTAGAAGCTTGGAGGGGATTTGAGAGCAGATTGTTGTGCCCATTCAAAGGTATGTCTTCAACATTTTTTGGAGCTGCGAGATGACATCATCGTTCGCCCCCCTTATACACGTAGACATTGGATGCACTCACTCAAGATCCCTTTGGGACAATTTCGAGTCAGTTCTCATCAACTCCGGATTGAGACGGACCACCATATACCACAGTCTGATAGGATATGCCAGATGTGCCACTTACA
>ML782369.1:109436-125032 GCA_009831015.1 Picea engelmannii | reverse complement strand
CCCATTTATCAAATCGTGACATTAAACTGATGGGCGTTGGGCTCTGCTCCTGCAAGCAATCCAGGAGTGACTTCCAGCGCTAACAAGGCTGAAAAGCCCAATTGATAACCTGAGGATAAAAAACCCTCGGTGAAAGGAACTCTCCGAGTGAACTGATCCCAAGGTAACTGACCTAGACATGACTCACGCAGACCTATTACATTATTGACCCATGCAGGGGTGTGGAAATTCTAGTTACAAAAATAAGTGTTGGGGCCAAAAATGCCCTGTAGAACCAAAAGTCTTCAACAAATTTGCATCTGATGATACATCTCTTCATGGCACATGGAGTTGACCACCTATGTTGGAGAGGCGTTCAATAGGCCCAATAACATCCAATGGTGCCTCACATGATTTAACTTGGCCTCTAACACCAGCCAAGTGTTCTTTCAACCTACGAATGCCACCCCCACCCTCGCCCCCCCTTGATGCATTTTTGACAATACTTGCAATACATTAGACCTTCAATCACCTCAGCATGAACCCATGCAACATCTCTACTTTTTGGGGCCATTGTAAATTTGTAAATGCAAACTCAAAGGCTAAATCAAAGGTGGAATTTGCACAATGCAAGCAATCTGAAAATGCAAAGAAGAAACCTTGTGATAGGTGAGCGATTTATGTGGCTGATAGGTGGTGATGCCCGAGACATAGTTGATGTTATTGCCTCTGTGTGATACTTGTGTATATGTGAAACTATATTTATGCTTCTGCTATTTAATTTCCAGCTACTGTGTGATTGACGCTATGGTCTGAAATTTAATTTCTGATTAATTAAGTTAAAGTTATTTATTTAGTTGAGATCATAAGGACATTAGTCATCAAGGCTTAAATTTTCACACTTGTTCTATGTTAGCCTCCCTCACCTATTGTATACATAAAAGGAGGAAGAGTTCTTTTAACCATCATTATCATTGTACTCTATCCTATATTTGTACTTGTCATGGAAGAGTTTTGTAGGGAGCAAGACGCTATGGATAGTGAGTTAACCCTAGGAGAAGATAAGAAGAGAGAGATATTCTTTGAGAGATTTTCTTCTGAGATGCTAGGGTTTGCTCTTGAGTCTTGTAAGATGCTAGGGTTTGTGTGATGCAAGTAAACCTTAGAGAAGAAGATGACAATGTAGGTGATGATGGTTTGTCTTGTGGCTCTTGTTATAGAGCTAGGGTTCCAACCCTAGTACTAATATGACGAGAAGAGCTAATTCCTTAGACGATTTTGTAGCCTTATTGTTGTGTTATACATGGAAGCTAGGGTAATGTCATGGAGAGCTTAGCTTGATGAATCTTGAGTTTGGTGTGATGCCTTGCTTGGAAGAAGACTCATTTATTGTATTCTTGATGTTCCATGGAAGTCTTGGTGTTTGTGTTGATGCAAAAGTTGAAGACCTAAGGTTTGAGGTCTCAAACCCTAGGATGGACATGTAGACTGGAGGGTAGCGCTAGAGTTGTCTTGCCATCTACTTGTATGATGCAACATGCCTAGGGTTTGTAAACCCTAACGAAGTCAATAGCGCTAGTGTGGAGAGCTCGTGTAATGCAAGCTTGGTGTATGTGCCAATGAGGACCTGTTGGTGTTGATGCTAGCATGTTGTGGATCTTTGGTGCAGTGACCAGCTTTGGTTGGTTGCAATTCCTAGCTATGAGAAGTTGGTGGCTAGGGTTTACTTATTGTTTCCTTAGCTAGGATTTAGAGAGCTTGACTTGCACCAGCTTTGTGATAAAGCTGTGGTATGTACTTACTTTATCTTTTATATAAATAGAAAGTTTTCCAGCTGTCCAAATTTTGTGTACATGCAGATTTGATTTTCAGCTTATGTTATCTTCATGATTGAGTAGATTCTAGCCCTAGTTTTGTATGCTGGTTTGACATATCATAGAGCTGATTTGGTTACGTGATTTAACACATCTGGAAGATACGAGGGTAGATTTACTACTGTTATAAGATATCTCAGATCTGTTATATGCTTGTAAATCTTACCCTAAGGGTTGTAGCTTTGTGGTATTGAAGTACACTTGAATGGTGTTTTTTTCTTGAGTTGCCTTGTGAAATTGGGTGGAAGAGAAGTGAAATATTGCTGTTGTAATTTAATATTTTAGATCAACCCTAATGTTGAAAGTTCACATGAAATAGATCTGGGAAACCTTTTGGTTGAGGTGAAATTTTAGAAGTTGCATTATTTTTTTCGATTCTTGAAATTTCTCTAGGGTATCCGAGCTCATTGGACTGAGTTTTCCTTCTTGCTGATTTAAAGGTTTGGTATTGAATTATTGAAGCTAGGAATGGTTGTTGGTTGGTGAAATCCTAGTGTGCCTGAGATGAGCTCTTTCATTGAGAGTGTTTTTTCACTTGTGATAGGCGATAGATGTACTTTAGTTATGGCTGGTTCTGGATTTATTTTTAGCGGGTGTGATTCCCATGAGCTCTTGCGATAGGTGGTTGACTTGTTCCAAATGCGTAATAGGTGGTAGATCTGCTTCATGGATGGCTGGTGTGGATTTATATTCAATGGGTGTGACGCCCATGAGGACATGTGATAGGTGGCTGATTTGTTCTAGTGGATGCCAATGTGTTATATTTCATTGATGGCTGGCATGGATTTATTTTGAGTGGATGCCTAGAACCTACAATAGGTGGATGATTTGTTCCAGTAGATGATGATGTGTTTTTATTGGTGATAGGAAGAGAATCTACTTTATTGATGGCTGGTATGTGATCTAGGTTTTAGCGAGTGTGATACCTACGAGTACATGTGGTAAGTGGATGATTTGTTCCAGTGGATGCCATTGTTTGGAGTGAATTGATGCATGTGATAGGATGCTTAAACATTTGATTACTTGTTGATTTTTGGAGCTTGGGATGGGATGATTCATTTTGTGATAGATTGATGATTATTGGCTGATATGTTTTGGTTGAGTTTGCAACTCCAGGGTTTACAAGAATGGCGACTTTGCTCAATTTCAGTGATTGTTATAGACAAAGGGAGTTTCCAACGTATCCGTTGGGGATAGTATTGGTTGTACATCTAGTGCATTTGTGGGGAGATTGATCATGGATGTGATAGTTGTTGTTATGCTAAGTTGTTGGTGATCTTATGCATTTGTATCTATGGTGGTGGAATCAATGATTGATTCCAAGTTTGCCACTGATGGGAGCAGTGATTGGTACTAGTGATAGGGTTATTGGATTCTCTTAGGCAGCGTGAGCTAACCATGATGATGCTCTTGCTTGAGGATTCTCTGAGAAAGAGGAAGTGACCTTGTTGAGGGTGTTGCTTCAGTTGCCATAGGTTTTGAGGGGCACGAGAGAGATTTTCATGCTCATTGTTACCTCCAAGATTTGCACAAAAGATAAGTCCAATCACCAAGCACAAACCCTAGGGCAACTTGAGGAAACCACCCACTATCACCTTGATGGTCGCCCTCACTTTTGGTCGTCTCTTCTTCAACACAAAGGGGGATTCCCTAATAAGAGTACAATCTTTCCTTGCAAAACTTGATATAAAAATTAGTTTTGTAGAACTAAGATACTCTTAGATATAGGTAATAAAGTGACATGGACTATTGAAACTAGTGTCTATCTATTGGGCGATGTAGTCAAAATTAGTGGGCAAGAAGGCTCGAGTATGATGAATACATAATTAAGGCATGCATTGATGTGCTACATGTTGCTGTCCTTATACACACCTACAAACTTGGAGAAGTCTCCAACCCACTTGGTGTGTCCTTGGAGGCACAAGCCTGAATCCAGACCCACTGTCACCTCAATCTGGACTCCTTCCATCTAGGCTCACTCCTAGGGAAGCCAAGGGGAGTAGGCCCTATTAAACTATGTGAAAGTTTATTTAAGTTCTAGGAGTTAATTTAGTTGTTAATTAAGAAAACCCAACCCAATGACAAGTAACAAATGCAAATGTGCAGTTCCTTTAATGACAAGCAAAGCCTTTATTTGTAAATCAACAATTAGACCAATGCCTAAAGGTTACTCCAAAATTGATTTAATGAGATATACAACAAAAATACAATTATACAAGAATGAAACAATGTTATGAAATAAGTATGAGAAATAACTTTACATTTAGATCAATTATGTTCAAATAAATAGAGAATACATAAAATAAAGAATGCTTTGAAACAAGTATTCATATGAAAGGAATTTATTGAAAAGTAAATTGCTTGAAAAAGTAACTTGCTTAAAAAGTAAATTGCAAACTTGGAAGGTAAATGTTGTGAAAAGTATGTAGGTTGATTTTAACAAGTTTTTAAGTCTCTCTTGAGCTTAGGGGAATTAAGTGTGAAAGATGCAAGCCTATACTATGTAACTATCCCTAATTCTTATCCCTTCAACCAAAATGAAGTGCTGGGTGCTCAATAAGAAGAACAAACAAGGTTCTTCCCTAGCTCCACAGGGAAAATCCGGAATACTTAGGCGCTCAACAACGAGGACATGTAGTGCCGTGAAACCGTCCCTGGCTTCAACTCCTTCTAGCCTCCCAAGTCACCCTTTTTGGTGGTAGAAACAATAATAAATTGGGTGCCTAATTAATCTAGCCACTCAATCCTTTTCCCTTTCTAAGATACCCAAGATCCACAAAGTGGCAAGGGGAGGGAATACAGGGCAGAAGGCGGGCACCAATTTGATTAGTTTGCAAACAAGTTAAAAATTGATCTAGCCTTCATGATATTGCATGGATGGCAAAGCCAAGCACTATGCAAGGTGTGGGTGAAATTAAATAAATGAATTGAATTGAAAATTAAATAACAACCTCACAACTATGGCATAAGATGGAGGACAAGCCTACCGGTTTTGGCCAAGGTGGGTAAATAAAAACAAAACAAAAAATTAAACTTTAATCTAGCTTTCACGATATTGCATGGTTGGCAAAGCCAAATCACTATGGAAGGTGTGGGCGAAACACTAAAACTAATTTACAAATTTTAGATTTGGAAATGAGATAAAGAGTGCAAGCCCAAGAGACTTTCTTTGGCTGCTTACAATGCTTGGAAAGTGAAATAGAGAAGAGTGTTTGGCACCAAAACTTTTAGTGCTTCCTTGAGTCTTTTGGGGCAAAAAATATGCAGAAATTCTCCTTAAATCTGCAAAACCTGCAAAAAACAGCAAGCTATTCTTGCTGGAAATTATTAAAAATGACTAGAAACAAGTTGTTTTATGATAGCACATTATACATAAATTATTTTATAAAAAATCTGAACATAAAAAGAGAGAATTGCAATTTTAGATGAAAATAATGCTAGAAGTTGATAGATATAAGGCTGGAAATGAAAACAGAAAATGTAAGAAACTTTAGATGGTTGAAAAAATGAATTTTTAGATCTGAAATCCACTCCTCCAAGCCTTTGGTAACCTGCAGATTTTGTAAATCCTTGCTACAAGATACAACAACAAGGTGAGTATATTTTAATGGCTTGCAAAATACTTTCCAAACCTAAAGAAATAACCCACAAGGATTAATAGCAATACTACTAGTAATCTATCCCAAGCAAAATACTTTGCTTGGGTCTCCAAGTGAAATAATAAAGAGAATGGGAGAGAATGAGAGAGGGATGGGAGAGAGATGGGAGAGATTTTGGCATAATAGAGTTGTTGTGAGAATCGATGTCAAAATGAGGAGGGGGAGGCTTTCTTTTATATGAGGAAGAGAGGAGAGACTCCTATTGGATGAATTACAAGTGTCATTCATCCAAGAGAGAGAGACTTAGTTAAGGAGAGAGAGACTCAGTTAAGGAGGGCGCACTTTTAGGGTTTTAACACAAGTTAAGGTCTGAGGGGTGACATGGGAAGGGGGAAAACCCCTTTACCTTTAACCAAACATGAAGTTAGGCTCAACGAGAGGTTCACTTAGGGTTTTGGCACCTTACTCACTTCAATTTTTATTTTCCCATAAGTTCATGAGCAAGGGGGCTGCACTTTTCAGTAGGGAGACATAACTTGTGGTTGTTGGCTTAGCATGGGGGGGGGTCTTCTAAGTGGATTTTCACTTTTCCAACTTAGGAAATACATTATGAATCATTTTCTCACTTTCTCTCATGACTTTAGTCACTTTTACAAAATTTGGCTTTTTTACCTTACCCAATTAAATGTTGACTTTTGACTGACTTGGACTCCTCATGGACAATGACCTATAAAAACTTGTCCAATTGAGCTGAAACTTGGTTCAAGGGTGTAGGGGGTCATCTGCCATTTGATTTGAGTACCCACACCCCTATACAAAATCCTCAAGGACCAAATTTTTACATTTTACATAAAAAATAATTAAAAATTCTTAGTTTACAGAAATTTTAATTATTAAAAAATCCTATCAAAAATCAATGGAATTCCGCAAGACTCTAGGAGATGTCTAGCATGGTCATTTACAACACTTCTAAACCTTAGTCACCCCTTGGGCTCGATCATTAGAACGCCTTTCATCACTTTGGAGGATTTTGTGAGTGAAAAACTCAAGGATAATTAAAATTGCCTGAGGAAAAAAAACATTTGATGAAAGGACTTCCCTAATGATAAAGTCCTAGGCAACTAACTAAAAATTGACCCATGCTAACAATTACATTATTATCCCACGTAGGGGAGCGAACATTTTGAGTACATAGAAAGACGTGCTGGGGGCAAAATTGCCCTGCTGAGACATAAGTCTTCAAAATATGTTGTACCACAAGGTACATAGCTTCATGGTACATGACATTGACCTTTAGTCGAAATAGGTGGTCTACACTACAATTAGTCCAAAACAAATTTTCAGATTGTGCTGAATAAGTGAGGGCCCTTATGTAAGATGCACTGTCAGTCTGTCACAACCATGAGATTGCTGCCAAGTAATAATGTGCAACCATGAACAATAGAGAAATCAGTGCATATGAAACCCTAGATGAAGTAGATTGTGTATGACAACCTTCTAATTGAATGATTAGCCAACAAAATATCATATATTCAAATCTGATTTCATCATGAGATCAAAGAGGTATAATGTAGCACTCTTAATTTTCTTTCTTTGTTACAATAGAATTCAAACAATGAACGAATGACTACAACTAAGAAGTTCTAGCGGCAAATTTCTTCAATTATCCAAGGTTACATGAAGAGTTATGAAGGATTTTACCTCAACCCTAATGTCCTCTTATTGGAGCAATAATGCGCTTCTACTACGATTATTTCAGCAACAAGATACAATGGAAATTCTTGCAAAACCCTAGGAATCCATGCAAGAGAAAGGAGATATGGAGAAACCTTATATTGAGCTTGACCCTTAACTTCTTCCTCCCAAGAGATCTTCAACTAAGCTTAGAGGGGAAATCCCATTCATCCAACCATCCTTCGCAACTGAGAGCTCTCTTCCTTTTCTAGATAAGATGAAATAAGATAAGATAATTTTATTAATGTCCAACAAACGACCACAAAAGTAGGTCAATGGGACTAAAAGATATATAGAGTGCGAATACACTGTGGGAGTGCAAAAGAAACTCCTACGTAATACTGAAAGCAAGATAAAGGAAGCTAAAGAAAAAGTGCAGCATAGATAAGTATCTAACTAAGCTAATCACTAGGTCTAACCGACACCAAAAGATATATATGGCAATATCATAGTTGCGGTGATACAAAGTGAGAGTTTGATACTAGAAAACTGGGCATCTTGATGTTGATCAAGAGAGAGAGGGAGATCTGAGGATGATATCAAGATCCCCAGGGCTTGATGACTGAGGGTGAGGGGAGCGATCGGGGCATTGGCTCACTATTGGAGTCCTTGGGCATCGTGGTGGGTTTTGATTGTACGATCTTGTGGGGGTATGTAGGAGTGAGGAAGCCCTGCTCTCCTACCAACCAAGGTCGAAGGAAAGAAACTTTGGATAAATCTTTGGCTATTCAGTTGAAGCTAGGAGGTACTTCGATGGGCGGGAGTCGCCTTGCTCTGGATCCCTACAGAGTTGGTCCATCTATCACTAGGAGGATGCGTGGCCAGATGATTGGTCTGGTACCTCCAATCTCGCTTCGATGATATCGTTTGAACTCCCATGGGGGGAGGTTGAGGGGAGATCGAAGGTCTCACCACTCTATGGTCTGGTGTACTTTGGAGCTTTTCCTGTCTCTTGCTGCTTTGATTTGATGGAGCAACATGAAAGTATGAGGTGATCTTCCTAGCAATCCCATGGCGGGGTGGGGCGTGCACAAATTGAGATCTGTGGCTAAATATCTCATTGATGAAGAGGGCTAGGGATCTTTGATTGCGATATCGAACTGTCTCTTGCTGATTTGATTTGACGGAGCAACATGAAAGTATGAGGTGATTCTCCTGGCAGTCCCATGGCGAGGTGGGGCGTGCACGAATTGAGATCTGTGGCTAAATATCTCCTTGATGAAGAGGGCTAGGGATCTTTGATCGCGATATCGAAAGAAAGTGGCGAGGGTTCTCCTAGAGTCCCTGCTATTGCAGGATTTGTACTTGTGCAAAGCCCCCCACAAGATCCCCAAACCTTGCGTATTTGTACTTGTGCAAATCCCTCCACAAGATCCCCAAACCTTGCGTAACTACAGAAGAATCTACCACCTTCACCTAAGTAGAGACTTCCCTTGTTTTAGTGATGGAAGAGGTCCACCATGAGGGAGGCTTCCATGGTGACCTCAAGGGATCAAATAACAAGTTTAGTAGCCAAGCGTACCGCCCCCTATCTTGATCACTAAATGGTTGGTCTAGGTCAGGGAAAGAAAAGAGGTTTGAAGATGATTTGGTACATGCCCAGAACAAGAATACTTTGCAGTATAACAATTTCCAAGCTAAAGTATGCAATAAAGATCTCTTTCATACACTAGACAAGTTAGATTGCTATAGCTGTTGCAAATTGCAACAATAAACAAGTCTTATAATAGTAATAAGTAATTTGTAACAACAACAATAAGAAGTGCTCAAAAATACCATAATTGACCATTGAATTTAAGCACACAACCAATAGAACATTATCCAATTGTTAAAAGTAATTTTTGGGTGAGTTAAGCCACCTTTTGATGAGTGTATGTAGTAAATTAATGTGATTTAGATGGCTGTAGCAAACCTCTTATAACAACAACAAATTATTTAGTGAGTTTGCTAGGGTTAGAGTTAGTACAATTAGTAGGATGCTTGAGAGTTTTGAGAGAGAGAGAGAGAGAGTTTATCAATCAATTCACCAAGAGAGTTGCTTCAAGATTAGTGCCTTTCTAAGGTATGGAGTCTTTCAATGCAACCAAGCTTGAATGTTGGCCTACTTGAAACCAAGAGGTGGGATCTAAACCCTAAGGTGAAGCACATTTGGGCCTTAGGTCTTAGGTCTTGAGGAGGAGGACTTCTAGGGTGCAAGCACATTTTGGCCCTAGAAATCGTTCCTCCCTTCTTGTAGCTTCAACTAAGTCAAAGATCAACTATCTAGGGCTAAAATCCTAAAGTACTAGCACTTTAGGGCTTTAGGGTTCTAACCCTAGCAAGGACAATTAACCAATTCTAGAAAATATAACCTTGTGAGAGGAAGAAACACTTATGTTCCTCTCTTAGGGTTTCTTTTTTTGTTTGTTTGTTAGTTTGTCTGTGACATGTGGGACTAAACCGTGGCTAAGAAACCGCGATTCAGGGGCATCTAAGCCATCAAAATCACCCGGGGATCGCACCCGGCCTGAGCCACACCAACCCTTAACATGGCTGGATTTTTTGTCCCCGCAAGTTTCGAACCGGTGACTTTAACATCACAGAGTGCCTTAACAACATACTCCGTCACCGACTGTCCTACACCTCGGGGACTCCTGTCTCAGGGTTTCAATAAACAAGACTTCTTGCAACAAAATAGCAATTTCACCATAAACATTAATGGCATAAACAAGAATTGAAGAAATTTACTTACTTCATCCAAGAAACCAAGATAATTTCACCCTAATTGCAGAAATATCTATCCAAAATTAGGAAACCATCCATAAAAGATCCTCTCCAAGTATAACGCATTGCTATTTGGGACGGGGTGAACAATGAAAGAGTAGAGCTCAAGTTTGGACTGACTTTTGTTAGTACTTTTTTGCTATCATTCCTTTCTTTCTTTAGCATCATTTTCTTATTCTTTTATTAGCAACGCCATTCAACCTCTGGGCCTTCAACCCCTTTTCTCATGAGAGAATGGACCACAACCCATTGCCGAAGTTAGTACACTATGAGAGGCTCCAAGATGGAAAGTGTTAAGTATGGCAGGGAACAAAATGTTGCCCTTGTGAGGGCCCCCCAATAGTACCTCTTTTCCCTGGGCAGTGACAACACGGGACTAGGGCATAGAAGTTGACCACCAAGGTGAAACAAGGCAACTGACACAATTTCCCAAACCAGTGATCCATTATCCAAGTTCAACCAAAGATCCTCATCCACATGCCCAACAAATTAAGCACAACACTTTGCATGAAAGTACTAACATACCTCATGGTGACGATGGCTTACCATCTCCCATACTTTGGGTTGCTTGGATATGACGAACATTGGTTGACATGTAGTTGTAAAGGTGAATGAGGGGGGATGATGTGCTGCCATCTTTGGACATGCTGATCATCATCATGGTCAGGATCATGTCCTCCATTGCGGGCCACGAGACATGTTCTCCTCTAGTTACCCCTAGGCATGGGGGGTAATAGTCCCTATAGAGGTAGTGGTAGTGTTGTCTGATCATGTAATAGAAGGGGTGCCTGAAAATGAGGTGCGTCTTTGTCTCCGTCTCTTGTAGGTGGCACATCTAGTAGATCCTCTCCGAGTGGGGAATATGGTGATCGATCTCCACATGAAGTCTACGAGAGCTAACCTGGAACTGGCTCAGAGGGATCCTGAGTGAATGCATACAATGTTTACGTATATGTGGGAGGGATGATGATGCCATCCCATAACTCCAAGAAGTGGTCAAGGTAGAAAGACTTCTTCAAGTCTAGGCTCTTCGAAGGTGAGGTCTAAGTGACTTGGATGTACAATCTATAATGTCCTCTTGGATGGATTGATTCAGATCTTGTCTAATCAACAAAAGATGGCTGGGTGCGTCTAGAGAGTACCTGGAGAGGGGAAGGTACTCTAGGAGATGGTCATCGACATAAGAAGTTGAGAGGCCTCTAAAAAACAACCTCATGCACGACTAGTGTGGCAATCTGAGGTAAGGGTCTCTAAGGAGGAGAGCGCAAGGTAGGGGTACCTCTCTATCTTGGAGGTAGGAATCCCCAAGGGTCCTGACTCTATCTAAGAAAGAGACCAGACTAAATATAATCTTGAGGTGAAAGGGGGTGTTACCCTCCCCCCCCCCATTTCTAGGGGTAACTAGAGGAGAAAATTTTCTCCTTGATCCACATTTCAGATAGCAGATCCGATGATGTTATTTCAGACTCTCCACAGACAACAGCCTAGATGCCTCCCATCTATGCTCAACTTAGCTCACTCATATGATATGGTGCTATACACACTCAGATGCATCATCCTAATACTTCATATCAAGTGATGATGTTAATACTTGGGGCTTGAAAATGGTGATCATGGGTTGATTTGGACAATGGATCATGATGCTTTGAAGTTGTGCTTTTTGCCTTGTCTCACCTTGTTGGTCATTATCATCTTCTAGTCAAGTGTTGTCACTTTTGGGCAAAGTTGTACTACTGGAGGGCCTTAATGGGGGTAACGTGGCCATATCCCTTACCATTTCTAGAATTTCCATCTATCTCCTATCCATTGTCCTTTATTTTGGGCTGGGTGTTATATGTATCCCAAAAAGGTCTTGTGCCACATAATCCCATGAGAAGAAGGGGCTAGAAAGCCTGAGGTTGATGTGACTTTATAAAAAATGATATAGAAAGAGCAAAAGCCCCAATTCAATATGTAGGGAAAAGAAACAAATAAGAAAACCAAAGTATTAAAAACCAAGAAAAAAAGAAAAGCATGAGCTCTACCCCTTTGCTAAGAGGCCATCACCCCAAGTCCTATGTAATGAATGCATATCTTATAAAAGGACTTAGCAAAATAAATGTCAAAAGACACAATGTCGAGGAAAGGGTATCTTGTTGCTTAAGCGCTCCCTCTACAAATGTGCTCATGAGGACAAATTTTATACATGGCCTTACATGTCAATGACATTCATTCCATGAAGTAAACCCCAATCCATACCATTATCATTGGACATACCCCTTGATGGGTGTCCCTGGGACGTACCTCTTGGTTTGGGTACTAGCACACCTAATAGCGGGTAATAATTTTGTAAGCTAGTGTGAAGTTTGAAGAGGATATTCGGTGAGATCTATCTAATCACTTTTGTATTAACATGACTCACTTTATAGGTTGTGTACCTTGACTCCAGTCTTCATGATGCCTCTTGGGCCACATGAGTCCCCTCGGACCAATCCAGATTCTCATCCATGACACCTAATCCCAAAGGTAAAAGGCCCATTGAAGGCATGGGAATATTGTGTTCGAGTGGTTCCAGATGATGACCATCAAGTAAAGTGCAAATACTGTTGAAGTTTGAGTAGCTTCGGAAGATATTCTTATTTTATTTGTATTGTATTAGACCAAGTCAAAACCCTAAAGAGTAATATTATGTTGTATTTGTAAAGTCGACTCTATTGTGCCTTTGTAAAAGTCAAATGTAAATTAGAAAGTGTCAATTGTACAAGTCGGCCTTGACCTAATTACAAGGTGATTCAACTTGTATTTATAAGAGGCTAGGCACCTCATTTGAAGAATACACAACACAAGTTTTCTCTCTCAAGGAAAAGTGCGCAAGTCTTAGGAGGAGACGCAATTACAGAGTAAGGTTGTTTTCGTGGAGGGTTTTGGTTATCTTTTGGAGATCCATCTTGGTCTAGTGGTGCACTACCCTATTCTGGTTAGGGTTTCTGGTCTATCTTCTGTTTTGTGAGATCTCTCTTGGAGAGATATGTTGTACTTGTTGACGAATCTATATTGAAGAAGCTTTGCTGGGTTTTTACCTTGGTGCACCACCGATGAGGGAGGAGGCCTTCCTTCTCCTTCTATAATTCTACCATGTTGAAATGGCTAGAGACCAACCAATTGGCTTTTGTAAGCTCCTTGACCATGTACACCAAATGTCTCCACTCTTCAATTCATATTCAATGCATGGATATTGGCCACCCCTGAAGTATGGTCTTCAAGACTAAGTAATATCTACACTAGTCTTTTGAAGGGATTTGCAATTTGGCACCCCACTAGTAAATAGATGGAACAAGCTTGTGCAAGAGAAACCTAGCTAAACATCCTTTTACTTTTTTGTATGTCATGGAAAAAGCATTGGAACTAAGCCAGATAAGTTGCAGTGGTTCTAAACAGACACGTGTTACCATAACTTCTTGGAGATAGACTAAATCTTAACTTTGGGGTCCTTTAACCGTCCTTGTTCTGTGTGGGTCAATAAGACTTTGAACATTTCATGGATAAAACTTCATGTGAAGGGAGGGTGGGAAGTTACTTATCCACTATAATTATTGTTATCCACGTCCATCCCTTTGATGCCCTCCAAAATTTCAAAAAGACTGTAGGTTAGAATTTGCATAGGTGGGAAAATTTATTAAATGTCCTAAGCTTTCTGGGTGGAGGTTGACCTTTTTGTGTTTGAGTCTCCATATGATGATTTAAGTGAGATAGAGGTGATCTAGGTCCCTTGATAGTGTTTGAATGAGTTTCGTCTCTTTGAGGATGAGAGGTCGCACCCTTTGGTGCAACTTGTAAATGGCTTTTGGGGTTTGTTGTGAATCTGTGATAGGCTTGGGTTGAAAGATAATGGGGGACTAAGACTGAGGGGGCTTGTTTGTTGAGGAGCCTTTCCTTGTCAACAATGGCCAACCATCATGGTCGGCTTCTAGTGCCAAGGAGGCTTGATTTTCCTAGCAAGCTTGTTGTTTGGCTAGTGCTAAGGGATTTTTCCCAAAAAAGGATAGCCCTTGATATGATGATCAAGCCGTTGGTAGAGAAAGTAGGTATTTGAGATATTATTGGAGGGAACTATTTGGTGGATAATCCTATCCCAACCTAGATATCAATGTGCTCTTTTAAATCATTTGAAAAATTTATTGAACAAAGAGTCTACAGTTTGTCCTTGGATGGAACAACCTTTCTAACTCATGGCAAAGAAACTTCCTTATGGATTGAGCTGGCCTATCTGTAAAGTGCCAAAACTGGAATGGCTAGCCAAAGAATTCCACCTAAACAAGGCAGTGGAGCTTAGTAGACTTCTTTTGCTGGGAATTTTGCTATCGAGTGGGAGAAAACAGCCAACGTATTATGATAAACCCATGGTCCATGTTGCCTTACATGCAACTTGCAGCATCTTAAGTAAACATAAAAATTCCTTTGGTCATGTTACGGTTTCCTTTGACATGCTAACTGAAAAGCTCCTATGACTCTCTAACCCAAGCTTTGATGTCTTTGAAAGGGACCCTACCTATAAAGTTCCCAGCCACAGCATGTTGACAGTTGCACATACTCATAATGGGCATCATGATATTGATCAACATAAATTTTAACAATGGGTTTTAATGTGACATTTAAGAGTTGTCTCGTGATAGGCTTTTCATACAAACTTGCTTTTTGGTGCCATTCTCCTCAATGGCAGTTGCAGAATGAACAACACAAAGTTTGGGCCACATTTAGGTCCCTGCTGCTCTGGTGGGAAATGCCAAAAGTTAAAACATAGGACAAACAACTAATGCATACACAATGCAAGAGATAAACATGCAACATTATAGATTGGTTAATGGTGCATAAAGGTGACAAGACTGTTGAGATTTGTACCTTGGGAGGTGTTCCCCATGTGCTTTTGACCTCCTTAGCACATGAGGAAAGGACATGACACTTTGTACCTAGTACTTTTGTCTATTTTCACTTTGACTTTGGTTAAAGTGAAATTTGGTCACTTTTTGATAAAGTGAGTATTAAATCATTTTGGGGTGATTTTGGAGACATAAGTGGACTTAGGAAACTTAACCCAAAAGTGGGTTATGATTTAGAGTTGATTGGTGAGATCTCATCCATTCATTTGGATTGATTTCAACCCTTGATTCTTAGGTTTCCTATTCTTGCTTAAAGAGGGCGCAAAGGGTCTAAGGAGGGCGCACTTGTTCATGGAGAGTTTTGCTCATGAGAGGAGGAGAACTCAAGCTATGGAGATGAGATCAGTTGCATGAGGGAGCTTGGAGGAGGCCGCTAGCTTTTCCTGTGGGAGGCTTGGAGCAACTAGCTTCATTATTTTATTGGAGCTATTCTACAGTTGAGGAGGGCGCATGAGTTTGGCAGACTTATTCCTTCCTGGTAGGATTTCTAGCCATCAGATTTCAGTGAGGTCAGTTGCAGAGTGAGGACATCATCTGGAGCTTCATTCCTGCGGAGGGGTTTTCCATTCTGGCATCACAGATGATTTCTTGAGCAGTTACAGTGGTTCTGGCAGTTTGCATGAGGGGCGCACCATCCAGGGGCGCATCTGCTTGAGGGAGCTTGTGTATCAACTCAGTTGGAGTTGCTATTGTATCAGGTTCCATCATTTATTGTGTTTACTGTAACCCAT
>ML782369.1:24692-46765 GCA_009831015.1 Picea engelmannii | reverse complement strand
TATTGAGACTAGAAGTATGGAAGAGAACTGATGATATTTTCTCGAGTCAAGGAAAATATACAGTGGAGATATTGAAGAAGTTCGGTATGACAAAGTGAAAATCCATGCCTACACCGATGGTGATGGATTTGAAGAAAATAAATTATGCTTCTACTGATTCAGATGAGATTGATTCATATTTGTACCGACAAATGATTGGATCATTGATGTATTTGGTTAACACCAGACCTGTTATATGCTATGCAGTGAATGTGCTTAGTCAGTTCACGAGTCAGCCGAGACATACTCACTGGATAGTAGCGAAGCATGTATTGAGATAGCTACGAGGCACAGTTGGATATGGCCTGAGATATGCCTCCAGTGTAGACTTGAGATTTCACGGATATACCGATGCATATTGGGCAGGGAGTGCAGTGGACCAAAAGAGCACATTCGATTGTTGTTTTACATTGGGGTCTGCCATGGTTTCCTGGTGCAGCAGGAAACAAAGCTATGTGGCCTTGAGTACCACAGAAGCAGAGTATATAGCATTGAGTGTGGAAGTCCGTGAAGCAGTATGGATTCACTAGCTCCTAACAAATTTATTTGATTATGAGATGGATCCTACCATTATTCATTTTGATAACCAGAGTTGTGTGAAGCTCTTTGAGAACCCTGTGTTTCATGATAGATCAAAACACATTGAGATAAAATATCATTATATCAGAGACATGGTGCAGAGGAAATGAGTACACGTGTAGTACCTTCCTACACATGAGTAGATTGTAGATATATTCACCAAACTGCTTGCTAAGACGAAGTTCGAGTACTTCTGTGAAAGACTTGGCCTAGTGGAGAATACCTCCCTAACTGAGAGGGAGTGTTAACGATTATAACCAAGACAAAGTTCGAGTAATTCCGTGAGAGACTTGGCTTGGTGGAGAATGCCTCCCTAGCTAAGAGGGAGTGTTGATGATTACAGCTACGTGAGACATCCTCGAGGACACATACTGAGTGAGTCGACCTGTGAGAGAGCCCATGAGTTGGATGTTCCCAAAAGATGGGTGTGTTGTTCCCCTCTGAGACAGAGATGGAACATTGTGTGCCCTTGTGTATGGAAGATGCCCATGAGCTGGGTGTGTCATTCTCTTTGAGACAGAGATGGAACAATGTGTGCCCCTGAGAAGGGAAGATGCCCATGATATGGGTGTGTCGTTTGAGATGAAACGATGTGTACCCCCATGAGGGGTGAAGGAGCCCATGTGATGGGTTTACTATTCTCCTCTATGTAGAGAGTTGAGACGATGTGTTACTCCATATGATTCTCCTGTGAGACTCATTGAAATAAAGATTTGTTGAGTAGGACGTCCCTGTGGTCGAGCACAGGTGGACGTGATCCTACTGGCTGAGCACTAGTGAGTGTGTATCCAGATGATTCTCCTGTGAGACTTAGTGAGACAGAGATATGTTGAGTTGGATGTCCCTATGACTTAGGTGGACATGCCCCTAGTGGCTGAGCACTAGTGGGTGTGTGATATTCCTTGCTATATTGTCTAAGAGTTAGATTTACTTGTAACCCTAATTGTGATGTAAAGGGTACATGTCAATCCCACCATAAAGTGAAAGATAATTATTGTAAAATATAATTAATATGTAATTATTAATTATATTTTGAGTTATTGAGGTCGGCCCTGTTGTGCCAATAGACACCACTTTTGATGTGTCTAGTCTAATATAAATAAAGGTGATTTCCCCATTGAGGAAACACAACACACATGTGATTTTGGAAATTTCAACAAGTACAAGTTCTAGGGTTGAAGTGCACACCTCTCTTGGGTGCTATCCTTGTTGGTTTTTTAGAGCACCCTTTTGTGTGCTAGGTATATGGTGTGGGAGGTCTTTCTCTTGAGAATATAACAAAGGATTGGTTGGGTTTTCTTCCTTGGTTGAGAAGGGTTTCCCGGGATACTTCTTGTGTACTTGTGCATGGTATTTCTTCTTCTGATATTGGTTACTGCATAAAATTGTTTATGGTGTAGCTGCAATTGTCTATGGTTCAATTAAAATGCTAAAATTGGAATAAAGTTCATGCTTGAGCCTAGCCTAGTGAAAAATCAACACTAACTAACCTCTTCTTAGTCAGAAACTTTGGACAAGTAATGAGTCTGAAGAATGAGCTCCGTGAAATGAAAATGAATGATGATGACAACGTAACATCATACTTGGTAAGAATATCTCAATTAAGAGATCAACTACAAGCTATTGAAGAAATCATTTCAGAAAAGGAATTGGTAAATATAGTACTCAATGGCCTTCCCAAGGCATGGGATGCATTTTCCGCAAGCATGAACACAACAAAGGAATAAGAAGAAGTTTGACTCAAGGAATAAACCAAATCAAGAAAAGGATATGTCAAAAATACAATGCTTCAACTATCGAAAGTTTGAATCATTGTCCCGAGTTAAAGAAAATGAAGGAAACACACGAAGCAACAATTGCCGAAGAAAAGGAACCCTCAAAGAAAGTCAAACAAGATGAAGCAAGATTTCTTCTTGTAAGTCAAGGTAACAATATTCTTCAAAGTTCTTGTACATACCATGTTTACATAGTTTCTATACATATCATGCATATCTATTTCTTACAAGATAAGATGTTCAAGTGAAACAATACCTATGGAAGAATAACAAGATAAGGATTGCTATGACGATGACTACAAGTCAAGCAATACACATGAAAATATGAAGTATGTTGACAATCCTTGGTAACAATTCCTGCGGAAGCTATTATATAAGTAACAACTGCCAGATAATATGAAATCATAATCAAACTTGAAGAGACCCAAAAGAAGTCAAAACAAAAAGAAGTCAAAAATCAAGAGGAAATTAGAAAAATACTTGTGACACTTTACAGAAGGCAATAAGGATGCATACAAAAGTGTGGACTCTCTTAGTTGGAGGGAGCTGATTACATGATTCCAAAAGAAGAGCATGCATTTATGCATGAAGCAGGGATTAGGAGTGAGCTAATCCTAAATGATATGTTCCATTGAGGATTATGAAGTATTTGTCCATTTTCCCATTGAAAGTAGCAGCCATGATAAGCAACACGTGTTCAGAAGAAGTCTTCTTCGAAAAGAAGCCTTAAAGTATCCTTGGTTGTCCAACTACATCCATGATCCCATGATGAAAGGAAGAAGTTGGAATATTTAGGGAATGGAATCTATAGAAGACTCCATGGACCCAAGATCTAAAGAAAAACATGAAGAGGAACATGAAGATTCCAATAAAGAAAGAAAATCCAAAACAACCAGTTATTATACCGAGAATCACAAAGACTACCAGCTTGGTTTGAACCCACTAGAAGCAATTGAGCAGAATAAATGAAAAGTATAATAAAGAACAATGTATGTAATAAAATGTGAAAAAGACTTATGAATGGAAGCATTGCAAGATTCATAGGTTCTTCCAGAAGGAGGGAGAAGACTATGACAACAACTTGTTCTAGTAAACTAGATATACCTCTTGTAGTATTCATGGATTGGAATTTACATGTAAAAGACTGTTCTTCCCAATAAATAAAGTGAGAAAGAATCTTATACCAGAAAAGAGACCTATGTATGCAGATATAAGAAGACCTTGTATGGATTCAAACAACTTGATGTAGAGTATCTCATATACATCATAAGCGTGGTGAAAACTTTCTATGACAGAGATAGTGTATCAGAATAGTTACTTAGAAGTCTGGGATGATGGATTTCCAATCCATGGAAAACTCTCTCGATGATAGAAGAAGTGCTACTTGGATATGGGTCAGTTTGAGTATTTCCATGACATCATGAGCTAGCAGGAAACATAAGTGTTGAATTTGACCATGATATATTGTAATGGTCAAAGCTATATGAAGCCTTCATAGAAAACAGGTTTTCCATGACAGACCAAAGTACATTGAGATCAAGCATTATATTCTCTGTGATGAAGTATAGAAAAGTTAAGTGGTTCTCCAATATATCTCCACAGATGAGAAGATAACATAGATTTTGGTAAAGCCTTTGTCCAAGATGAAAAGTTTGTGTACTTAAGAAACAAGATGGGACTTGTGGAGACAAATTCCTTATTGAAAAAGGAAAATATTACTCTCAGGTTTGGAGGGAGCACTGATATGTTATTGATTTATGGACAATCATTTTTCAGTTTGAAAAAAAAAATGGTCCAGGATGAGAAGTGCCTTTCTAGTTCAGAAAGTGGTTTGAGATTTCTGACGGATAGGAATTTTCCAGTTTGGAAAATGGTCTAGATAGGACAATAATTTTCGTAATGAAAATGGTATGATAGATTGTTGATGTACCATAGAATACGATTCCCCTTATGGCCAGTGTGGGGGAATGGTCTAGGACAATAATTCTTCTTGGTAGTCACTCTAAGTAGTGGTCAAGTAGAATGGTATGCCTCACTGAGCAGTCATTATTTCAAAGTTCACAGTTGTGAGCAGTTTCGAAGAATGGTTCTCTTTGGAGGTTGGTGCAAGACAGTCATTTCCTAGGGCAGACTCATTCTCTCCAGGTTTCACTATTATTAGTGCTAGAGGAATGGCCCAGTTAGGTGAATGGTCCAGGTTTATCAATCAGGGACAAGCATTCCCTAGGGCAGATTCATTCTCTCCAGGTTGCACTATGATTAGTGCCAAAGGAATGGCCCAGTTAGGTGAATGGTACATGATAAGAAATCAGGGACATTTATTCTTCTGTGCTTGAGAATAATAGTCTAGATATCCCATGGATGATGTTTTACTTTCTGAGAGCAAATGCTCTTCGAGATCTCACATATGTGAGTGGAAGAATTGCCCATATGACTCAATTTATATCATGGTATTGTTTTATGCAGGTTGATATCAGATGATATGATTTATGTGGAGAATGTATGTCTCTGGACAGTAGATGTATGCTACTGTGGTGGAAGCATTCCACTGGTTGTGACTATGCGTCACTAATTAAGTAGCTGTGTGCTACTTGGTGTGGTTGTGTACCACTAGATAATATTTGTGTACTACTATGGATAGACATAGTTGTGTTCTATTGAATGACATTGTTCTGATTTCCATGAAGACTATCAGTAGTGTTGGAAATGATTATCAACTAGATGGATAGTCAGTGTGCTGGTGGACAGACATTATCCAGGCAGAAAATGGTCTAGAAAATTTATTCTTCTAGGACATATGTCTGGATTAGAAGAATAGTCCTTGTAGCCCACAGTGTGGATTCCAATATCTGTTGGAATAATTATTCTTCTAGGACATATGTCTGGATTAGAAGAACGATCCTTGTATCACTCTGTGGAGTGAGTGAATTATCCAGCATCATGCCTGATTACTAAGATGGAGTATGAATTTGAGAGATGATACAATTGATGTTATCAGATGATACTGATAGTGATGATGGTGCTCATGATTTGATCATGAGATAACATGTGTGGTTATGATGATGCTACCCGTTGAATGGTGTGTTTGTTCTCACGATCATTACCTTTAAATACCTTCCTATCCAGGAGGGAGTGTTGATATTATGGTAGCTACATGAGGTATTAAACCTCCACGTGTATCCCTAACAAGAATAGAATATTATAGGAAGCAAGAAGAACCCTAAAGCATTGGACATAACCCTAGAAGACAAGTCGACTAAAGAAAATAATTAATATTGAGTTTTTAGCCTCCAGAAAGAGAAGTCGGCCCAGAAAGTTAAGGAAGAGCAGTATAAATACAGGATGCTAGAGCTCATTTGGACACACACAGCTCACAATTGCAAAAATTTAGTAAGTGCGCAAGTCTGGAGAGTAGTTGCAGCTGCAACTACTGCAACTAGTATTGTCAATTTTAGGCTTGGAATTTCTCTTGGTTATGGTTTTGAATTTTTGCTTGGTATGATAGCTCTGGAGAGTGGTACGCTACCTTGATTGGATTTTGGACCTAGGGTTTTCTTCCAAAATTATTCTCTCTGTCAAGGTTAAGGTGCTCGGGGGTGGCTTTGACCTATGGTTGGGTGACAATATTGCTATATTGTATATGGTTAAATAAGCACACCTAATATTTCTAACACAAGGCTTCCCTAAGGTTGTAAGGTTCAAACTTTATTCACTACATAAATAATGTAGTTTTTGTAGCACAAAAATAACTTTGTTGCTAAAAGTGCGCTACAAAAACCCTTATATTCTGACATCACATTTTGAAAACATCATTCATGCGTGTTACTCATTGGGCATTTTTGGTAATTATTCCACTTTTTCAAATTGAAACATTGTCTTATAAAATATGGTAGTTTTAGTATGATGTAACCAGAGATCGTGAAGAGTACAAGTTAATTTCGACGGGTACCTGCATGGATTTCAGTGACCATGTTATAATCTTGAAAATTCATTGTCATGATTTCACACATCTTTGTTTAAGGAGCTAGGGTTTGTTATTGCATAATGGAACTTTGTATAAGTGGTCACCTCCTTTTCTTGGAATCAAATGGGATCGAGTTTTTGGAGGCTCTGCCATAACTTGGAGAGAAATTCACTCATGCTGGATGGTATGAATTTTGCAACACATTTTAGGTTCATCATATAGAAATCACTATGGAATTTACTAAGGGCTTTGATGGATTCCAGACTCAGGTTGGGAACCTTACTATTCATGTTTTATAACATTCTATCTCCTCATCTTTCAGTTTTACTATCGATGGTGAAAGGTGGTTCAAGAAGAAAGACATTCGAGAAGACCTCTGCAGTCCATTTCACAGTGAATATCATCAAAATCCAGAATGGAGCAAGGGAATTCTGAGTAAGTGGCTAAAGGAATAATGGAAGAATACTCTACCAGTGGTTCAAAAGTACATAACATGTGAAGGTAGTTTTGCTACTATTTATCTTTATCATATGAGGTTTCTCTTACATTTGAATGGAAATAGCAGAATGAACCTACCTTTATTTTTATTGAAAAGTTTAACCAAGATGGAAAATAAGATTCAATCTCATCCAAGGAATTATCAATACAACCTTTTTCATGAAGGAAATATCAAAGTGTTGGTTATTCAAGAGTTAAACAGAACCCAAACTCCATGGGAACACTTTTTGGTCGCATCTGGTTTTGAAACACAAGGGATTCAGAAATCTGTTCTTGCTAGAAAGTCTAAGGGTCCTAAGAAAACCAATAACTTGAAAAACAAGCCTAAAATTGCACAAGTAGATGTCCCATCTGTTACAAGGGAAACAAGGTCAACCAGAAAGAAGCTACTTTGTCAGGAATGAAGCACATCAAAACAAAGGCTGATATCCCCCTCAGTAAAACATAGTTAATCAAAGTATTGACTGTTATTTTGGGTTCAATCATTGTGTTGATTGCATAAAAGTGACACTTGTGTTCAAAATGTTTGAGGCCCGAAAAATAGTTATAACGTCCAGATTGGTTGCATTGAATAATGGTTAAATAAGCGATGTATATGAGTTGATTGTCAACATTGTGTGTACTCCTATTGGTTTTAAAGGATTAGGTATTGAAGTTAATGTTATGTTCGTGGCTCAAAGGCTATTGTGGTTCTTATAGTGATTACAATGTTTTTCGTTATGACTGTCATATAATGATAATGTGGATACAATGACTACTTTGATTAAATAGTTCTGGACAAAGATTTGTTTTGGTTGCATTTAAGGTAGCATGTTATGATTTTGTTTCACTTGAACAATATCCATATTGATTCCCTATCATTCTATCATTTTTAGTTAACTACATCCCCCTCATAATCTCGATTTCACTTATTGCATCCCTGTTCTGTGAAATACATTTAAAAGGAAAAGTCTATGTAGAAGTGACAAAGGGATAACATAGCAAGGGTTGGTGACTGATATTTTGATATTTTATTACACAATTGAATTGTTTGATTAATTGATGAACAATATTTGTATATTGATCCCCTATCATTATACCACTTTTTCGATAATTACTCTCCCTCCATATTTCCCATGAACCCTATCACCCCCTGTTCACTTGGAAATTAATGAATGGTTTGTTATGGATGGATTTGCATGTATCTCGTGTCAATTTTTGATTCATGTAAGCAAAGTGTCATGTATAGTTTATTAAGAGATTCATTACTGACGAACTGTTGCTACAAGATGATCTTTTTCAGTTAGGGAAACAATGGCTGAAATAACAGAGGCAGGGGAAAATGGAACTGAGGCCATAATAGGACTAGATTTTCTATCCATTTTGACGTTGATCCTCAAGAATTGAACCAATTGTTCCAAGTTGGGTTCTTTAATTGGGTTGGCCATGGAATTATGCATCCTCGACTAGAAATACCTCCTTTTCCGCCTCCTCAGAATATCCCTAGTATTCTCGTTCCTGCACATGTGTCTTTGCAGCCAGAAGTCCTCGCAAATGATGGATGGAAAGAGATCGTCAACCAACCTGTCTCTCACCATCACGGTTGGACCACTATGTCATTTCCTTTGCCACCACCTTTCAATCCCAATGTCCATATTTCCCGTGCTGTTTCGCTAGTTCAATCTTCACATGCTAGTAAGAGACTGAAAACTGATATTCCCCAACCTGTGCAAGATAAAGAAAAAGAAACTGCCTCCCCTTCTTCTCCCTCCAATGATTCCTCAAAATATGTGTCTTCCCACATGCATTTGAAGGATGAATGTTCCCATGTGATCAACGAGATACAACCCCAAGGGTCTAATCAACCACGAGCTACTTCCGAGAAGTCTAAGGGAAACAACAATGAAAAAAGGAAAATTGCCTCACAAAGTGGCTAATATGGTTTTTAGACTATGTTTTTTATGATTTCAGTTGATGAAGACAATGCTTAGTGGGTTTCAGTGTTTTTGGAAAATAAGCTATGTTTTGATATTTTGTGGATAATGTGGACATATATATTCTTTTTTGGATATGATATACATTATTTCTGATATTTAAATATCCAGTTTGAAAGATATTTAAGGGAGCTATAAGGGTGGCATATGGTCAAAATTATTATCCTTTTTGTGTTATATTTTATGATTTGAAAGGAAGGAATGACGAGAGTCACAAGGGGTCCCACCTACCTAGTTATTATTAATTAAGACGCTTAACTATATTATTATTATTTATTTCTCCTAAACTAATTAGTCAAGTTAAATCAACCTAGGAGTCAGTTGTAGCTCTCTTTTTCCGAAAGTTTTGATCTTTTTTTCATGTCCTCAAATCATCGCATCTCTAGAAGAAGAAGAGGATTGTCTCCTGAAATTAGTCCTATCATTGAAATAGGAAAAAGGAAAGTTATTTTGTCAACTCAACAAGGTACTCTAAGGAGAATTTTTTCTGATTCATCTAGTTCACCTTCCTCACCCTCACCGATCATTTGCAAAATGGAATCTATGGGTGGAACTAGTGGCACTGGAGGGGCCTCATCATCTCAACCTTCGGCCTCATCAATGATTAGTAGTTTGTATAGCCATCATATTCATGTCCAATCAACTACTAACCCTGATAAGGTCATAAATAAGTATGGGATTTTTCAATTCGAGGAAGATGCTACTACTACCGCATGACATGTATCCTCTCCCTTGAACCTAGCACCTGCTACTCGTCCGCTACCAAAATTTAAAGAGCATATTCCTAGGTTTTCAGGAAATAACACAGTCACTACAAACAAACACTTGGTGGCATTCTCTAATGTCTGTCACAATATAGGAGCTAATGACAATGATACTTGCATGCGCTTATTTGTCAACTCCCTCGAAGGGAAAGCAACGACATATTTATTTGATCTCCCTCCCAAGATTCTTTCCACTAGGGAAGAGTTAGTTTACTGGTTCAAATCCACTTATGGACAATCTAAGAGCTCGGATGAACAATTACATGAATACAATAACATTGCATACAAGGACAATGAGACTATTAAGTCTTTCAACCTTCATTTCACCAAGTTGTATAATCAAATTCCCGAACTTGTTCGCCCCCATAACCAAGCCTCTTTTATGCATTACTATAATGCTCTACCTTCCCCTTATTGGCATAGGCTTGAAGAAAAAGATATTTACAATATTGGTTCCACTCTTCATACTTGTATAGAGTATGAAGAACAACTAGAAAGAACATGTCTCCCGAAGGGGGACTCGATTAAACAAATACACATGTCTACCCTCCTACAACTTGTACATGATATGAACAATTAGATGATAGCATACGAGTGAAAGAGAAATGTCCCTTCACTTACTCCTGGGGCATCATCTTCTTCCTCACCACCTTTTAGGAATACCAATGAAAATGACTTTCTTCCCAAAGCCATCATGTCTCGTAGTTGGTGTAACTTTTGCGAGGAAAATCACGAGGAAAGTACTTGTGAGGTAAAGAAGAGTGCTAGAGATAAAATATTTGGCAAAAATCCTGAAACCACCATTGTTGCTCTAGATTGGGCAGAACCGAAAGATGTCACGATCTTAAACACTAGGAATAAATCCTATGCTTCAAAATGAAAATATGATCCCCTTCATACTTCTTCTAGCCCAAGATCATCTTCGCCACCTACTATTGTTCAAGCTACTAAAAATCTTGACAATCAAGGAATTCCCTTCCCTTTTCCCTCTTCCAAATATAACATTCTCAACCAATTGGATAATATCAAGCCCGATGCTCTTCTTCTGGACATGGTTACCGTCCCTGAACAACAAAAGCATCTAAAACATTTCATGGAAGTAAAAGCTTCCACCATAGCCAATCTCTCTGAAGAGGCAAAAGAAGATGATTCTATTGTAAATAAAGTAGGTGTAAATAATTTTAGACATCCTGTAAAAAACCCTCCATTTTTCATTTCTGTAAAAATTATGGATAAAATAGCCAATTGTTTCCTAATTGACGGTGGTTCGGGCCCAAAAGTAATGTCGAAAATTATTATGGAAGAGATAGGATTATCATGTACTAAAGAAAATTCTAGAAGCATGCTCTCATATAATAGTCTACAACAGTCGACTATAGGTGAAATCAAAGACGTGACTTTGGTTCTATGCGCACATCCTGAAATAAGGACAACCCTTAACATCCAGGTAATTGATATGCCAGTAATTAACTATTCTATCATCTTAGGAAGAGACTAGAAAGCCTTAACAGGTGGATATCTTTCACTTGATGGAACACACTTATCCGTTCCTAGGAATGTAAAGAATATCATAGTCCAAAGGGAAGGAAGAATCTCACCGTATATAGAGAGCATTCCACAACCTAGCGTAAACTATGTCGAGGAGGACTTAGGAGTGTACTCCATCTTTGTGGGTGAGGATGATACTACCTTGGAAAAAAATGATCTGGAGGATGGTATGTGGCACATGCATTTTGATGGATCATGATCCAACGAAGGTAATGGAGCTAGCATGATCTTATACTCACCTGTAGGTAAAATTCACAACTTTTCCTATAGGTTAGAATTTGCTTGCATGAACAACATCACCGAATTTGAAGCATTATTGCTAGGCATTAAAAATGCCTATAATTTAGGTTGTGGCCACCTTACAGTTTTTGGGGACTCTGAACTTGTTGTGAAACTTGTACATAAAATATATTCTCCTAGCAATAAGTTTATGAAACACTACACCCAAGTTGTTTGGATGCTTATCTTGAACTTATTATCATTTAACATCACTCATGTTAAAAGGGAAGTTAATTCAATGGCTGGCAAGTTAGCTATTTTTGGAGCGTCTCATACTCGACAACTTCTGCCATAAAGACCCAATTGTACTTTTCAATATTTATATCGTCCTCATATCCCTGACAATGTAGAGTCATGGAAGATCATTCCCTAGTGATAAAGGAATCTGCGCTTTCATACAAAATGAACCATATAAGCCCAAGGAGATTATATCCATGGAAAAAAAAGAAAATTTCAAAAGGCTTGACTCCTCTAGAAAGTTCATTTTCATCGAGTGATGTAGGAAAAAAAGAAACACATAAAGAAGAGGAGTAAAAAAGGAAAGTGGGTGAAACCATTTCCTTGAACATTGGAACACTAGATTCCCCAAAGAATGTTAAGATAGGTGCCCAATGTACTGATGAAGAGAAGTTGAAATTCACTGAGTTACTTCGTGAATTTCAAGATGGTTTTTCTTGGTCATATGAGGATCTTCATGGTTTTTACCATGCTCTTATACAACATGCCATTCCTATGAAAGAAGGTATAAAACCGGTTAGGAAAAAACAAAAACCCATTAACCCCGCACTTGAAGCTACTATTAGGAAGGAGTTGGAAAAACTCTTGAAAGCTGGGATGATTTTTCCTGTTAAGTATTATGAGTGGGTTTCCAATTTGGTTCCTGTTCGGAAGACAAGTGGTCAGATCCGATTGTGCGTTGATTTCTGTGCATTGAATAGAGCGAGCGTAAAAGACCATTTTCCTTTGCCTAATATGGAAATGATTTTGCAGCAAGTTGCAGTATCACAAATGATGTCCTTACTTGATGGTTTTTCTTGTTATAATCATATCAAGGTAAAAAGGACTGATAAATACAAAACCACTTTCACTACACGTTGGGGCACATTTGCTTATGAACGCATGCGTTTTGGTTTATCTAATGTAGGTGCCACTTTCCAAAGAGCTATGTAGATAGATTTTGGTGATATGATCATTATGATTATTCAAGTTTATCTTGATGACTTGACTGCATATTCAAAGAACCGATTGGATCATTTTGGTCATACTAGAAAATTTCTCATGCGATGCAAAAAGTTTGACATTTCTTTAAATCCTTCTAAGTCTATCTTCGACATTACCAATGGCAAGCTCCTTGGACATATTGTTTCTAATTCAGGAATAACAATAGATCCCGAAAGGATTGCTTCTATTCTGAACCTTCTTGCCCCCACTTCCAAAAAGGAGGTTTAAGCCTTTATGGGCATTATCAACTTTGTCCGTAGATTTGTTCCTGATTTTTATTTAATGGTCAAACCAATTCACAATATTCTCAAGCAAGATCGCTCCTTTTCTTGGACTGAAGACATCGAGAATGATTTTGTAAGGATTAATATGGAAACCAGTTCTGTAGTGGTTTTGGCGAAGCCAGATTACGAGAAAGATTTTATTATATACACTAATGCCACAGAGGAATCAATTTCTTCTATTCTCGTACAATGTGATGACTAGAATAATGAAAAACCAGTAGCTTACATGAGTCAAATCTTATTAGATGATGAATTAAATTATTCTTATATTGAAAAACATGCTTTCACTCTTCTTAAAGCTATGGAGAAATTTCTCCACTTTATCCTAGGAAAGCACACATTGGTAAAAGTCCCTTTGCATGTTGTCAATTTTTTGCTTTCACAGACTTATCTTTCAGGGAAGCTTTCACATTGGCTTGCCAAGATCCAGAAGCATGATTTAATCATCATGACTTCGAGAAAAATTAATAGATGAGACTTAGCCCTTCAGTTGGATCAACATGTTGAAGCAAGTGAATAAATTGACGAACACGATAATCCTCTTTCAACACTATTTTACATTGATTGTCAAACCCTTCCTATAGCTAAACATCCCTGGTATAAAAATCTGGTGTACTACTTGCAAAATCAGAAATGTCTAGATAGTTTAGATACTCATCAAAGGAGAAGGCTCCGTCTTGAATCTTCCAGATATATTATTTTAGGATACTTCTTGTTTAGGAGATCTACTGATGGTATATTACTTCGATGTGTGAATAATGAGGAAGCACAAAAACTGTTACAAGAAACCCATGGATCTTTAGATTCTGTTATTCACGTGGGTGGCCACTTTTCTGCTAAAACTGATGCTTTTAAAATCATTAGAAATGGGTATTACTGGCCTTCAATTTTTTAGAGATTCTTATAACTTTTCAAGATATTGTGACAAGTGCCAAAAATTCGCTGGGAAATAACGTCTTTCTGCCATGCCTTTGCAACCTGTCCTCCCTAATTTTCCTTTTTCAAAATGGGGTCCGGACTTTATCGGTCCTATTAATCCTCCATCTTTAGCAGGGCAGGTTTTTATCTTGACAACCACATATTATTTTACTAAATGGACTGAAGTTGTTCCACTTAAACACTCACAGGATGAACAAGTTATTTCTTTCCTTGAAACTAAGATTTTCTCCAGATTTGGCATTCCTTTAGAAATTATTATAGACAACGGTCCCGCTTTCATTTCTGCTAAGCTAACTCATTTTATAGCTAATCTAGGAGTCAAACATTTCACCTCATAAACTTATTACCCTCAAGGAAATGGGAAAGCTGAGTCTACTAATAAAAATCTGTTTAGGATCATCAAGAAGCTCATTGAAGATAAGCCTCGTCAATGAAACACCCTCCTTACTTACGCCCCGTGGGTAGACCACACTACTACCAAGGTAAGCACAAGTTTCACTCCCTTTCAACTTGTTTATGTTCAAGAAGCTATTTTTCCTAATGAGCTGGAACTTTCTTCTCTACGACTGATGCTACAGATCGAGAAATTAAATTCTTCTAATGTCTCTCAAAGGATAAACACACTGTTATCTTTAGAGGAATAAAGAATGTTTTCCTTGGAGAACATAAATAGAAGACAACAAACCAGAAAAAAATATTTCAACAAAAGCACAAAAGCTGTTAGATTTAAAGTAAATGAGAAAGTCTTGCTTTGGGATTCAACCCATGCTGATAGAGGAAGACATTCAAAGTTTCAAAAATTATGGCTGGGTCCTTTTAAAATCACTTTTGTCCTGGGCACAAATTATTATCTTCTAAAGGACTTGGAAGAACGATGATTTTCCTGTAGTACCAATGGTTACCACTTGAAACACTATGTGGAACCATATTGAAGGTTAAACATTGTATGAAGGTCACTACTGTATTATAATTTTTTTCTCCACTGTTTTTATTTTGCTTTGCTTTTTATTTTATTTTCTCGTATTTCATTTTTGTTGTTTTTCTTTTATTGATTTATTTTTCTTTTCATAAATAAACTTTGGATCAGTTCTGCCACAACGATACTATTATGTAAGTATTGTTAATAAATAACAATCAAGTTACACAACTGTCATGATGTCCCCCTTGTAGACATCACTGAAATTTCTCTCTACTTCCAATACTGTTGTTAGATAGATAATTGGATTTTCATCCCTACCTTTTGCTTTCCCTTTCTTCCCTCCACCCTACGATTCAAGAAGAGCACACCAAATTTTTTTCTCCTTTAAACAATAAATGATTTTACTATGACTAATTGAATGTTATGCATACAAGAATAAACCCCTCATACGTAACACTTTTCATGAGCTATTCCCAAAGTCTTAGATCATTTTTTCCCTTAAACTGCCTCACTCCCCCTATTTCATAATCATTCTGGTAAATAATTCTTTGATCTACGGTTCACTTGGTCTGCAAAACCAGACATTTTGAGTTCTTAATCTGTTGGAAACAAATTTCCCTGTGGAGTCACCAGTTTGTTGATGCTTAAAAAGGCAACGATGAATGTTATGCTCGCAAATGATTTCCAAGCTTTATTATTTATCTATATTAATAATATACTAGTAGGTGGGACCCCCTTGCTATTCTCATTGGAATATGGTGGATAATCAACACTTATATTTTTCCTGTCTATGTGATGGTAGCAACATGGTTCTCTATAGTTCAGTTTGCTTTAGGTCGTGGTTTAAAATGTTATGGTAATATGTGTTGGTTGGATGATTAAAACATGGCACTAAATGGCTTTGATGATCTCTCATAAAATATGATAATGCTGCCCTATGGATGATAGAATTATAATCCAATTTTGGTTTTGATATTGTATTATTCATGGCAAGAGTTTGGTGCTCTTGACCCTTGCTACTATGGTGATGCACTTCATTTTGGGTTGTGTTCCTAGCAAGTTGTCATTTGAATAAGTTTAATATTGGAAAGGTGTGGCGCACTTTCAAAAAGTGATATGGAAAATGGATATTTGGTTGATTAATGGTGTAGTGCTATGGTGAGTTGGCTAGTCGGATTGACGTGTACTAAAAATTCAATGAAGTCTGAAGGGAGAAGAGACATGCATTTACTGCATGTCACTCAAACTCCCCTCAAGCCCATCACCCTAGTCATTCTTCCATTGTTTGGCTCTGGTAGTTGTTGCTGCTCTGCCTTGCTCGGTCGTGGAGGAAGTATACAGTCTTGATTTTCTCCTCGTGCAAAATTTTCTAGGTATGGGCTTTCTTATTTTTCCGTTCATAAGAGTTACTCTGCCCTTTGAATCAAATTTTGTCTCTAGTTGCTCATTGTCTGTGTGATTCTCAAGCTGTTATGATGTTTTGAACTGTGTATTTGTGGTTGCATCCTTAGTTTCTTATGGTGGTTGTTATGGAATGATGGCATTTAAAAAAAAATGGTCAAGATGTTCTTGTTGCGTGTAATCCTTCACATAGAATTGTTGAATAAATATTGCAGTGGAGCTTGCTTTTCCATGGATCTATTTTCGGGTTGGCCTCTCAGTTGAAATTTGTTATCACAGTTTGCCAAAATTATGGGCTTTACGAATACCCCACCCATGAATTGGCATTACTGGTCTCTGTGGATAGTGTACACACACCATGTTTCGACCCTGTGGGTTTTAATGTGAACTGATTTAAATAGTCCGTGCCTTGTCTTGGAAAAACCATCAATCGTTAGCTTTCTTTCTATGCCCTTACCGACATAGTTTCTTGGAAAATGTTATACAGTATAAGGGCATCGCTACCTAGAAGTTGACGAGAGCACTATTCGTGATTTTTGGTTGGGCATGGGTTTATATTTGGTCGCTTGTTACGCAGTGGTTTTTTGTTTGTTTGCTAGTTTGTTTGTGACCTGCAAGACTAGCCTGTGGCTAAGAAACCACGACTCAGGGGCATCTAAGCCGTCAAAATCACCCGAGGATTTCACCTAGCCTGAGCCAAACCAACCCTTAACATGGATGGATTTTTTGTCCCCACAGGTTTCGAACCGGTGACTTTAACATTATAGAGTGCCTTAACAACACACTCCATCACCGATTGTCCTACACCTCGGGGACTCTTGTTACGCAGTGTTGTTAAAAGGGGTTGGCTTCATTTATTTATTTATTTTTTTCTGTTGGAAGGTGCAGTCTATTGTTTTGAAACAAATACAACCAAGGGCAATGTTGCATGTTTTCTTTCCTGTGGTAAATTGTGTTAGGGAACCTACATAATAAGTTGCTTGTACCATTCAAATGCCAAACTCTCTGTTCGAATCGCCCGTTGTCTCTACCATTGACTATATTGAACCCTAAATATTACATTGAGATCGTATTTACTCCAGTTTGAGGTCGATGGGAGAACTGTGTGTGCTTGGTTACTTGGGCACGATTTTGTTGGGTTCCTTGTTTGGTAATTTTGGAAGAGATCTGTACCGACTTAATTACTTTAAGCTTGTGATCGAAGTATTGAATGTTATTTTGGGTTCAATCATTGTGTTGATTGCATAAAAGTGACACTTGTGTTCGAAATGTTTGAGGCTCGAATACGAGTTATAACATCCAGATTGGTTGCATTGAACAATGGTTAAATAAACGATGGATATGAGTTGATTGTCAACACTTTGCATACTCTTGTTGGTTTTAAAGGATTATGTATTGAAGTTAATGTTATGGTCATGGCTCAAAGGATATTGTGGTTTCTTATAGAAATTAAAATGTTGTTTGTTATGACTGTCATATAATGTTAATGTGGATGCAATGGCTACTGTGATTAAATAGTTCTGGACAAAGATTTGTTTTGGTTGCATTTAAGCTAGCATGTTATGATTTTGTTTCACTTGAACAATATCCATATTGATTCCCTATAATTATATCATTTTTCGTTAACTACATTCCCCTCATAATCCCAATTTCACTTATTGCATCCGTATTCTATGAAATAAATTTAAAAGGAAAAGTCTATGTAGAAGCTACAAAGGGACAAGATAGCAAGGGTTGGTGACCGATATTTTGATATTTTATTACACAGTTGAATTGTTTGGTTAATTGCTGAACAATATTCGTATATTGATCCCGTATATTTATACCACTTTTCGCTAATTACACTCCCTCCATATTTCCCATGAACCCTATCACCCCTTGTCACTTGGCAATTAATGAATGGTTTGTTATGGATGGATTTGCATGTTTCTCATGTCAATTTTTGAGCCAATTTTTTATTCATGTAAGTACAGTGTAATGTATGGTTTATTAAGAGATTCATTACTGATGAAATGCTGCTACAGGATGAGATTTTTCAGTAGGGGCATCAATGGCTGAAATAACAGAGGTAGGGGAGATTGGAACCGAGGCCATAGAAGGCCTATATTTTCTATCCATTTTGACGGTGATCCTCAAGAATTGAACCAGCTGTTAAAAATTGAGTTCTTTAATTGGGTTGAACATGGAATACTACATCCTTGACCAGAAATACCTCCTTTTCAGCCTCCTCAGAATATCCCTGGTATACCCGTTCCTCCACATCTGTCTTTGCAGCCAACCATCCCTGCAAATGATGGATGGAAAAAGATCATCAACCGTCCTATCTCTCACCATCGTGGTTGGCCCACTATGTCATTTCCTTTGCCACCACCTGTCAATCCCAATGTCCATATTTCTGGTGCTGTTTCGCCAGTTCAATCTTCACATGCTAGTAAGAGACTAAAAACGGATATTCCCCAACCTGTGCAAGATAAAGGAAAAACAACTACCTCCCCTTCTTCTCCCTCAGATGATTCCTCAAAATATGTGTCTTTCCGCATGCATATGAAGGATGAATGTTTCCATGTGATCAACAAGATACAACCCCAAGGGTCTAATCAACCACGGGCTACTTATGAGAAGTCTAAGGGAAACAACAGTGAAAAAAAGAAAATTGCCTCACAAAGTGTAAAATATGGTTTTTAGATTATGTTTTTAATGATTTCAGTTGATGAAGAAAATGCTTAGTGGGTTTCATTATTTTTGGACATCAAGCTCTGTTTTGATATTTTGTGGATAATGTGGACATATATATTCTTTTTTGGATATGATATAAATTATTTTTGATATTTAAATATCCAGTTTGAAAGATATTTAAGGGAGCTACAAGGGTGGCCTATGGTCAAAATGATTATCCTTTTTGTGTTATATTTTATGATTTGAAAGGAAGAAGTGACGAGAGTCACAAGGGGTCCCACCTACCTAGTTATTATTAATTAAGACCCTTAACTATATTATTATTATTATTATTTATTTCTCCTAAACTAATTAGTTAAGTTAAATCAACTTAACTAAAGAAAGTAGTTGAACTACTTCAACTTATTTGGAAAGAATAAAAGTTGAATGAGAAGAAAAGACAAAAGGAGAATAGAAGGAGAAAGCAAGACTCATATTTTCTCTTTGGTTGCATGAGATAGTTTCAATTTTCATTCATTTCCGAGTTTATTCAAAGCCTAAATCTCTTTTTGACAATAGGGTATTATTGTAGACAACAAGGTTCAAGACCGAACCAAACTTTTCATATGCTTTTTTAGAGGTGTTGATCCATCCTTGATAATCCGTGTATTCTTTTTTGTTTGTGAATTAAGTTTCATGGCTGATAAAGGATATCTTGCAGAGTCAAAATGGCAGCAGTTTGTGGCAAGCTGATCCGGATTATAAATTTCAGTTTTACTTTATTGTTAGATTCTTTTTGTATGGTGTTCATTGGGGATCTCTAAATCAGATTTTGGTCCATGCCTTCACAGGGGTTTTGTAAAGATAAAACCACTTTTGATACTCGAAATTAAATAAAATCAGATTGTTATTCTGTCTCATATATGTGTATTTGTGACTTGGTTACTTTTCGCTTTTTGATCTCCATGTTTACTTTATCGTAAAATCTGTGTACATTATATGAACTTGTATAAATTTTATTTATATTGCAACATTATTTTCATTAATAAATTAGCCTCAATTATAGTAATTAATACTTGCGGATTGGGAGAATATTTTGAGGCTATAAAACGACGGGTGACATTCCCAACTATCTTGTCCTAGCCAAGCAATATTAAAAAATGATTGAGTAAGGTAATTCATACCTTTCACTCAACAATAAGTAGAATATAATTGTTATCTAATAGTTGGGAATATCAATATACAATCATAATTGAACCTATGTTTTGGGATCTAAGACCTAAACTTCTATCTACTCTCTATCTATAAAAGAAAATCAAAAGAGGAAAAAATGCTCAAGGTTTTTGGGATTAAACATAAGGGAAAGGTTTGAAAAGTTGTAAAGAACTTAAAGCCTGCAAGATTTTATACTCAAGGAATCAAACATCCTGGTGGTTAAACTGTTTATCTATGTATTTCATATTTGTCTATTTTATTTGAATGTAATTGAAATTTATGCAAAACATTTATTTTTCCTTGGTTCAACTATAATTACAGAGAATAATTTGTTGTTTTTTGTAAATAAAAAATATTTCATTACCTTATGCTATAAAAAAAACAATACATGCTGAAAATACATCAAAACTCGCCACTTGTTTTTCCACATGCATGGAAACCAGAATAGGTGGTCAACATTGTATTATCACCATAACAATTTTCAGACAAGACCCAAGTCTCAAAAATTTAGCAAGAGCTACATCGTCGCGGAAGCGTGATAATTTGGAGAATTGATAAATTAGAGGACCAGGACATATCTGGTGGCGTATGGACAAATATAGCGGAGGCGCAAAAGAAATAACTTGACAAACCCTTGATTGTAAAATGACCCAGATCAACAGCTGGAGGTCACATCGGGCGGTGAACTTGCACGAGACTTAATCATGTAAGGGAGGACAGAGGAAAACCATTGTTGTTTTTAAAATGGACGCCCAACACCTCCAGAGAGACATCGAGGTGAAAGGCGGTTTGCCTGAAACCACTTTTTCCAAAGCCCCGATGTCACATGTTTCAATATGTCAAATCAACCACTCGTGGGGCGGGTGCAGACTGGTCGGAATCACCCCGCTTCACTCGTTCGTTACTTCACAACCGTACAATGTTAGGTGAACACTGCCATATAACGAAATCGAAATCTAATAATTTGAAATGGATTAGCCAAGCATGGTAAACCAACGTACCTCTAAGTGACTTTGTTAGTGATTCATGATTGGAACTCTATAACTATCGATTCTCAAATATGAGGGTATCATCTCATCCGTAAGATTGACTCTCTAACTTTTGAAAGGAACATCTTGGTGTCCATGATACTGGAATACATGGACGAGGCCAATCAAGCCATATCCAGTCAAACAGGTCATTCAAGTAACATGGCGGGTTTATCTACTGGTAAGATGGAAAGGGAAATTGCATGTGTATTAGCTACTAAATTCCATACAGAACCTACCATAGACCCAAGATTAGAAGTTAGGATAAATCCCATCATGAAGGACCTAATCATGAACATGCCAACTGTGAAAAAGAAGCAGAGCAAATGACCGAAGATAGAAAGCATGGCCGAAACGACTGAAAGCATCACGGAGAATCAACCGGCCTGGTTGGTCAGTTTGAAGAAGGAGATCGATGAGCTAAAATAAATTCTCAGACTGGAATAAGTACATCTCATCATGTTTTAGACAGATGGCGGTCGAAGAAAAGGGCCTGGATATGATGAACCTATTCCCAATGGCTCCTTTAAAATAGGATAACGGTTATTATAAATCATTCCTCCTTGTAACTCATCTCTAATTTTAGAATTACGAGAAGTCTAAACGTTTTGAATTACACAAGAAATTCCTCTATATATATTATCTTGATTCTTGAGGATATAGAAAGGAAAGGGAGAAAGAGGAACCTGCCCTCTCTGTAGAAAGGCTTTTGTAAAATTTTGGGGCTAGAATGAATATATAAATGCAAAGGCAGATTTTGGATTGTTTATGAAAATATTCTAACTGGCAGTGATATGAGTTTTGTTTTCCCCTCATAGTATGTATTTCCTGTAAGCATATATTTCATTCACACTTCTTTCTGTCTAAATTGGAGATTTAGAGGCCCATAATTCATTATTTGATGCTCTTGGCTTAGCAACTTAGACTGTGTTTCTTTCTTTTTAACTTATTCAGAATTCATTTCTGCAATGCTCTAATGTAGTTATGTGTTT
>ML782368.1:350697-364566 GCA_009831015.1 Picea engelmannii | reverse complement strand
TGATTGGGTCTACAACAAGTATCACATTAATCGTCCTTTCCCAAGTGCTTGGTTCACCCTAAGAACTCTACTCCTTATCTATCAAGTGGTGCGCACAATTTTGTTCCCAAGTCATGAATTCATCTGAAACTTGACACTCTAGTTCCATCAGAAGCCAAACGACCAAGTCTACAGCCAAATTGTCTCTGTGAAAGGCCAATCCACATTCACCAAGCATGTTCCCAAACTATCTTAGTGTTGTTCTCTATGACCATTATCACTGTCATAGTATAGAATGATTCAATATTTGATACCAACTATCACGAGCCCACGGGACGCTTGCCTATATATTATGATCGTTCACCTCCTAGGGGCATGAGGGACCGTGATGGTTCTTACTTGGATGCTTGGAAACACCAAGATTACTTCATCAAGACTACTCCTCTTCACCTAGATAATACCCATACTTCCTTCTAGGCTACAGGAGAGTAACACCCCAAATTTGTGAAGATCACTTTTATACTTAGTCGATCTTGTAACAACTTAACACTTAGTCATTTAAGAATAAATCCATGAACATGTGAAATTAAGAGAAAACTTGTGTAAAAAAAAATGGACACACATAAATAGCATGAATGACACAAGATGTGCCTAGCACCTGCCTAATTCTTATTATTTCAAAAAAATTACAATATCAACACTACTGGCCTGGTTTACAACTTGGTCAGAGTCACACAACACGCCTCACCTAACTAAGACACTCATACACATATTCAACCTACCAATACTCTCTGTCTCAATAACTTTTGAAACCTATGTGGTGTGTCTCAGATGTGCACCATTCTATAGACTCGTTTCCCCTTCTCTTTCACAGAATTCACCAAGAAAGAAGAGAATTTGGTCCTAACTAATAACATTCCTCACACAAACCTATTTCCAAACTTCCCCAAACTATCCTTGTGCATCCCACTCTTGGCTACTTGTCTTCCATGTCTTTGCAAACATGTTTTTTGTCTTTTCCTCAAAACTCACTTCAGTAGATTGAATTTATCTCTATTCCTCCTTTCTCATTTTTTCTCCTTTATTGTGAGCCTTTGTTCTCTTATATGTGTTCAAATATGAAATAATGTGCTCATTTTACCATTGAAAATATATCTATTGTCACACAACCAAATTCCAAAGCCACCCTCCGAGCACCTTAACCTTGATAAAGAATCACTCCGGAAGAAAACCCTAGGCTAGATAGTCAAACAAAGGGTAGTGCAACTTTCCCCAAGGATAGCGTACCAACAAGACCTGATAAGATGTTCCAAACCCTAGCCAAGAGATAGTCCAAGCCAAATGTGATATGGTAGCTACAGCAGCTGCAATGTCATCTCTCCTCAAACCTACGCACAAGATTGGGCACTGCAGTGCGCGCAAGTTGTTGCTTTGCAATTTTGAGACTGTCTTCCAGAATGAGAACTAGCATTCTGTATTTATACTAGTTCTGGCTAACTGTCTGGGATGACTTCTCATTCTAGGTATCTGTATTTTCAATATATATTATTATTTCTGGTCGACTTCTTCTCTTGGAGGCTAATAACCTAATATAAATTATTTTCTTGAGCCGAGAAGTTTTTTAGGGTTAGTAGCCAACTCATTAGGGTTTCTTCTTGCTTCCCAGAGTATTCTATCCTGGTCAGGTTTACACATGGAGGTAAATACCTCCCGCAGATACCATAATATCAACACTCCCTCCTAGCTAGGGAGGTATTACAGGTAATGGTCTTGAGGACAAAAACATACCATTCACCCGATAGCATCAACATAGTTTTATAGACTAGATCATGACTAGATAATGAGCACCATCATCATCATTAGTGTCATCAGCTGCATCATCTCTCGAAACCATACTCTATCTGAGTAATCATACATGATCCTGACTCCACAAGGTGATACAAGAGTCATTCTTCTAATCTAGAAGAGTAAATGTTCTGAACCATTTTCTATCTGGGAAATCTCTGTCCTTTGATTATCCATCCAATACTATTGATAGTCTTCAAGTAAATCGAAACAAAATAGAACACAACTATGTCTATCCATAGTAGTACATAACTACAATCCAGTGGTACACTACACACCAAGTAACATACAAGTACTTGATCAACAACGTATAGTCACGAACAGTGGAACACATCCACCACAGTAGTATACATCTACTGTCATATAGTATTCATAACAATCATCTGATATCAACCTACATAGAAACAATGTTGTGATATAAACTAAATCATCTTGGCCAATCTTTCACTCACATCTGTGAGATCTGAAATAATATCTGCCCTCAGAGTAGAACAATGATATATCTAGACTATTCTTCTCAAGCAAGGAAGAATAAATGTCTTGTTTTCTGAACCTGGACCATTCCCCACCCTGGGCCATTCTTCCTACACTAATCAAAGTGCACCCTGCAGAGAATATATAAACCCTAAGGAATGTTTGTCCCTCATTGTTGATCCTGGACCATTCCCCACCCTGGGACATTCTTCCTACACTAATCAAAGTGCACCCTCGAGAGAATGTATAAACCTTAAGGAATGCTTGTCCCTGATTGTTGAGCCTGGACCATTCGCCACCCCGGGCCATTCTTCCTACAATAATCAAAGTGCACCCTGGAGAGAATGTATAAAATATGAGGAATGATTGTTCGATCCATTTCCTCTATTAACCACAAGAATAAAATATTGTCTTGCATCAACCTCCAAAATGGACCATTCCTCATGTTAACCACAATGAGAAATTGTTGTCTGGCGAGGCAGGTCAGTCTTCTTGAGTAACGCTCAAGAAGAGAGACTTCCCTAGACCACTCCCCATGTTAACAACAATGGGAAGTCTCTATATATGATACATCAACAATATGGACCATTTTCCATGTTAACCACAATAGGAAGTCCTTGTCCGTCAGAAATATCAATCCACTTTTTGAATAGGAAAGAATCTGTCCAAGCTGGATTATTTTTAAATGAATGTTTTCAATAATTTTTTAGTGCTCCCTCCAAACCTGGGAGTCATCTCTTCCTTTTTCAATAAGGAAGTCGTCTCCACGAGCTTCATCTTGAGTATGCAAACTCTTTCATCCTTTACCAAAATGTCTACTTATCTACTCATCTATGGAGATATGTACTGGAGAACCACTTTCTTCTTTCTGGACTTCATTACGAATAATGTAATGCTTGATTTCAAATGTAATTTGGTCTGGAACACTAGTTTTGTCTGAAGGCTTCATGTAGCTATGATCAATAGAGTATATCATTATTGGAAAACTAGAACATATCCATGTGGCACTTCTTATGTCATAATGAGATCTGATCTACTGAGTAATCATCTTGATACATTATCTTTGTTATATAAAATCTTCACCACACTTCTTCTGTGTACTAAAGGTTCTCCACCAAGTTGTCTTCTTCTATCTGCATGCAAGGGTCTCTTTATGGTATGCCTCAAAGTCTTGAGGTTGCTTTTCATAAGCTCTTTATTCAATTTCTGTGGAGAACATTCTTTGCATTCATCTGATGTAGAAATCCAACTCATGAATGTTGCGGATAATATAATGACTCATGTAGAGATATTTCTGGTGTACTGGAACAAGCAATCATCATATTCTTCTCCCTCCATCTCAGAAAACCTCTAGTTCTAGATATCACAATTATTTCATTCATAAGTCTTTCATACACCTTTCTTCATCATGACTTTCAGTTCCTTTGCTTGATTTCTTTTATTGAGTTCATATCAGGCTACTAATCTTGTGATTCTTAATATAATGACTGGTTGTTCTGGGTTCTCTTTCCTTCTTGGAATCTTCATGTTCTTCCTGATGTTTTTTTGGGTCCATGTAGTTTCTTATAGATTCAATGCCCTAAAGATTCCATTTATTTCTTTCATCATAGGATCACGGATGTGGATGGACAACCGGGGATATTCTTTTGAGGTTGAATTGAGCACATACTGTATTTCATGGTTACTACCATGGATATATACTTCCTCATCTTCAATGGATCATGGGATTAGCTCCCTCTTAATCCTTGCTTCATGTATGAGTGCATATAATCGGCTCCCTCAATCTAACATAGTCCACGCTTTTGTCTGCATCCTTATTGTCTTATGCAATATATAATTGTCTATTTTGTGTTCAACAGAGTCCATGCTTTCGTCTTGTTGTCTCCTACAAAACATCATAAATCTTTATCCAATTTCCTCTTGATTGTTGTCTTTGCTTCTTCTAAGTCTGTTCATGATTTATCCAGCTTATCATGCAATAGTTTCCACATGATTTGCTTGATGTATCTCATTCTTCATGTAATATCCAGTGATATCAATCCTAACCTTGTTGTTCTTCCATCTGTATAGTTCTTCTTGAAACACATTATCTTCCAAGAGATAGATATATAAGATATTTACAAAGACGATGCAAACAAGATATGTACAAGGAATAAGAAGAGTATTGTTACCTTTAGAAGAAGAAGTCTCTTTCATCCTTCTTAGTCTTCTTTGTAGATTCCTTTTCTTCGGGAACTAATGCTTTGTGTTTCTCCTTCCTTTTCTTTAGCTCGGGACAATGATTCTTGTAGTGGCCATATTTTCGACAATTGAAGCATTGTACTTCTAAAATGTATTTCCCTTGATTTGGCTTCCTCCTTGAACCAAACTTCCTTTGGTTCCTCAAATTATTGAATCTTGTTGTGAAGGATTGATCATCGTACTTCTTTTGGGGTTTCTCTTTTTCACTGATGCTTGATTCTTCTTGAGCATAGCAAGTCCAAAGTTCTTCAAATGTTGGATACTCCTTCCTTGTGTTCATGTTTGTGGAAAATGCATCCCACGTCTTGGAAAGACCATTGAGTACTATGTTTACCAATTCCTTCTCTAAAGTGATCTCTTCAATATCTTGTATTTGATATCTTAACTGGGAGATCCTCACAAAGTATGATGTTATGTTGTCATCGTCATTCATCATCCTGTCACAGAGCTCGTTCTTCATAATCATAACTTGTCCAATGTTTCTGACCGAGAAGAGATTTGTTAGGGCATCGTACATATTATTTGATGAGTCAATATGGGAGATGTAGGGTATCAAGTGGTCTTTTATAGATTCCATTATGATACTCATAGCATTGATGTCACTACCTTTGAACTTCTTGTGTAGCTACAACATTCTGCAGTTCCTTCTCTTTCCCTTCTTCAAACTTTGGTTTCATGATCTTTCCTTTCACGATATCCAACACTTTATTCTTGGAAAGGATGAGATCAATCCTTGTATTCCATTCTCTAAAGTTCGAGGCTCCATCTAACTTGTTCTATGACTTCATAGAATAAGTCATGGCTTCTTTGACTTGGTCAACCTTATATTTGATCAGAAACTCAAACTTTACGTCTTGGCTTGCTGAGAGTATCAGGAGATGTGCTAGGATAGGGTGCACTGATATGTTTAGAAATTAGGTCAATCCATTCACTTAAGGTGCATGAACAAGAGGATTAGGGTTTTTGCAACTTCTCCTACTAGTAACGCTAGTGACAGTGTCTTGGAAGTTGCTTCTGCTAGTAACCCTAGCAGTGGTTCCTCAGCGAGCTCAATATCCTAGAGGCTATATTTTCTTCCAGTGTTTAGACTGAATGAAGGAGGTGTTGGCCCATAACCTATTATAATATGAATGAATGTGCTCATTTTACCATTGACAATATCTCTATTGTCACCCAACCATAGGTCGAAGCCACCCTCCGAGCACCTTAAGCTTGACAAGGAATCACTCCGGAAGAAAACCCTAGGCTAGATAGCCAAACAAAGGGTACACACCTTTCCCCAAGGATAGAACACCAACCAGAGCTAATCAGATGTTCCAAACCCTAGACAAGAGATAGTCGAAGCCAAATGTGATCTACTAGCTACAGTAGATGCAATGGCATCTCTCCTCAAACCTATGCACAAGACTAGGCACTGCAGTGTGCACAAGTTGTTGCTCTACAATTCTGAGACTGGTTGTCAGAATGAGAATTGGCCTCATGTATTTATACTAATTATGGCTAACTGCCTGGGCCGACTTCTCATTCTCGGTATCTTTTTGTTCAATATATAATATTATTTATGGCCGACTTCTTCTCTTGGAGGCTAATAACCTAATATAAATTATCTTCTTGAGCCAACAAGTCTTCTAGGGTTAGTAGCCAACTCATTAGGGTTTCTTCTTGCTTCCCGGAGTATTCTATCCTCATCAGGTTTACACATGGAGGTAAATACCTCATGTAGCTACCATAATATCAACAATATGGACTTGTTGTAATCTATGGGAAATTACGAGAGTGTTACCAGTATTTCATTACAAAGAGAAGCATATATGATACAACTCTGTATATACACACACATACACATATATGGAAGCATACACAAAGTAGTGGGAGAACCATCAATATGCACTTTATTATATACAAGAAAAACCAACCTCTCCTCTCTTACATAGCCACATATATATATTTGTGTATGTGGTTACCGAGATTTTATGACTTCCTAACTACCTCGGTCGGTCGACCCAACTGACTATTTGAATGAGTCATATACCCAACTTAGATAGTCAATTGACTAACATTTGGTCGACTGGTGGATCTAGTCAGTATGGTCGACTAGCCCCTATAACATCTCCCCCCTACTTAATTCCTTGCTCTCCCCAAGCAAGGCGAAGAGTGTGACTATTACATTGAAAAGAAATTTTAGGGAGAAAGATTACAATTTTTGAATTGAGGGAGAGAATATTTAAAAATAATGGATTTGTTGGATCTTCCAATGTTCCCTTTTGTTGATATTGTTGGATTCTTTCGGGCAATTATTGATGCGGTTTTAGAATATTAGAACATGTATTTTTTTCTAGATCCTTTAAATTGGATGAAATGGTGTAGATTGTGTGTTTCTGGATGGGGGTATTCTTTCTCACAACTCGATTCTATAACCACTATCACTAGATGGATTTTGTTGGTGTGGTGGTCTGTTGGCTGGAGGAATGATTGTTTTCTTCCTCTCGACCCCAATTCCTTATTGATGTAGACTGTTGTTCCTGAGTTTATACATTAAGGCTCTAAAGTATACCGTCGAGGCATCTGAAAAGATAAAGAGAATTAAGGAGTAAGAATCAATTGCGAAGAATAAATTAGAGTTGGTTTCTCAACTGTCTTTGTCTAGCTTCCCATTGTTCTTGGATGCTGATTTCTCTCTCAATAACTGCCCACGAGCGTTCTAATTCAACCCTGGTAGTTGTTGTTTGTAGGATAGTATTAAATAAGTTCAAAGCAATCCTAGTTTGATCTTGAAGGCTAGTTTCTATGTTAGGCTATCTATTATTTTGGACAGTTATGGGGAGTAAAATTTTATTGAATTATAAAATGTTTAAATATTTTTTTCTTTAGTTTTGAGGGATGAAATAGAAAATGAATTTTGGAACTCAAAATAATAACACAATAATAGTAGAGGTCATTTCTTGTACTTGAAACAATTTGAGAATAATGAAATAATAATAATGTAACGTTGTTGAAGAATATGAGGCTTTAATCGTGAAAGAATCTCATATCATAATAGAAGAAGGAGAGAAAAACAAGATTTCTAATGAAGTATAAAATGTAACCATCCAAATGACCTACAGGTATTGAAAATGTTGATAGAAATCATAGAGGAAAAATTGTAAATGACTAGATGACTAAATAAATTCAAACTACAGTAGAATTTTGAATTAAACTATAGTTGATCATTCATTAAAAATACATGGAAAGAAAGTTGTTGAAAGATATCGAAAACAGAGTAAAGGAACACATAGCTTCAAGTTGACAGAATTTGGAATCTCTTCTGCATTATCTATATCATTGTAAATCGAAAAACTTCTAATACAATCGACTCCCAAAAAACCAAAAGCACTTTCTCAGTCTTATGGAATTATATTTATACATGATCACCCAACTTTTCTTTTATGTTGGTGATTATCTAACTTTCGAAGACTAACGGTTACATGAATGAGAAATGTTGAACTGTTTACATTTATATTTTAACTTCTTTATTATTTGTGATGATGAAATTTTCAAAATAATACTTTATGTCTTCATTGATGAACTTCCTTCTTCTGTTTTAAGAAAGTGAATACATTTTCCCAGAAACTACACCAAAACTTTGGGGGCTTCTGGAATATCTTTCGCCTCAAATAAGAAGAACTTTCTCTGTAGTTCAGGCAGATGGTATTCGATTATCTTTCTTGCGAACTTAATAGTTTGTAACTTTAAGTTCGGCATCACCATCCATTTGTCAATTTGAGTAACATTGATTACCTTTATTTGTGGGATCTCTACCTGAATTTCTTCTAGATCCTCTTTGAATCTTAATTGATGCTTAACAATGTTAATTTCTCCTAACAATTTCTTGCAGTGCTTCGGCTTCCACTTTATAATGGCCTAGGTTTAGCAATGAAAATTTCTCGATATGTACAAGGAATATTGGCTAGGAATTCTTTTCAGATGCCTTTAGCTCTATTCCAATACCACCTTTCACTATTTGGTTTGCTACTTCCCTCAATACCAGTCTATTCGGGAGGAATTTTGGAAGCGCATGAGGGGAGATTGAGCACCCATAAACCCTAATGTAAGAGAAGTTTTCATCAATGAACCAATCAGTTATTTCTTTGAGGTTTTCTGAGACTGGCTCAAAAATGTGAGGGGGTTCGTAGCCATAAAACATTTTATGCATTGGAATTACTATGAAATGAAAAATTTCGTAAAACACATTCTTAGCATTTTCTTCCCATGAATGGGTTCAGGGTAGGTTATGTTCTAACTCCAATTCATCAGGGGAAATGGAGTCACAAAGAAGATTGCATCCATGATGTATGTCGACATGTAAAAGGCCACTGGTTGACCTTTAGATCTTGCAACTCTGTAATTTGAAAATTCTTCGGCTAGGTTATCAGACAAAATCTTTCTCCAATTAAAAGTTTATCCCTCTGATGCTTCTTCTAAAAAGGGCACCCATTCTAAGAGGAAATGGCAGGGATTATTTTTCCTAAAGAGCCTACATAGCATAATAGCTACATAGAACATGTTCTCATTCAAATATGTTGTGGCATACATTCCATGGGTATCGAGCGTAAATTTTGATGGACATCTCCACCATTCTCTGATTAAATCGGGATAAGTTTGGTCTGCCTCAGTACATTCTTTCCTTTGAAACTCAGCTGTAAATTCAGCACTATAAATGTACTTAGGATTTGGTGAGAGTTTATACATTACTTGTATATTCTCTAAACTGAATGAACCAACAATGACCGCTTGATCGTTTAAAATGCTTCTTGTCAGGATATCAAACTTCTCTAAGGCCCAATTGATCATGTCATTGTATGCCATGAGCTGAGGGCGTGCTGTGATCTTATGAAGCTCTGATTCTGCTATATCCCGAAAGTGATTCTCGTAATCAGCAGGATCATTTTTTATTTCATAATCTAGGAATTCATAGATTTGTCTCCAAGATTTAATTGAGTCGATGGTGTGTGGTGTAGTGTCATATATTATAGCTCCTTCTGGGTTACACATCTCCTCTATATCTTCACTCTTCTTCGGTACTTTCTTTGGCACCATAGCTCTATGTTAGATGGAAAACCTGTCATAGGAAAGAAGCGTATGATCTTGGTCGAATGTGAATTGCCTTTGAAGGATAGAACAAACATAGGTTTTGGAACACAGACTTTTAATTCGCCTTAAACTCATTTTATGATAAAAACACTGACGCAGCTGACCTGTAATCAATTACATTTAATGCAAAAAATATTTCTAAGATACGCACAAAATTTATCAGTTATCTGATTATTAATAAGTTCGTATTTTGGCACTTTTTGAATTCAAAATTCAAAAGATTTCATTCAACGGTACTGAAAATGAGAAAAAATCTAAGAATTTTAATTACTGTTAATCATGCTTCTAAAACAGAGTTAATTCAATATAAACACAGATTAAGAGTCGAGACTTCATGTTTCAGGATTTCGGGGATCATGTTGACAAGAGGTATGTTATCGCTGAACCATGATTCCTGAAATTGTGAAATCACGATAAGGTTAAGTTAAGCCTTAACTTCTGTATTAGTACATTAATTAATCAGGAGTAAACTAACTTTCATTCTTTTGAAAAATTAGGGATCAGGATTTCATGATTCAATATGTAAGGAAAACACATGGTTTAAGTAGACCCGAATCCTGAAATGTTTAAAAAATTATTAATCAACTCCTTTAGGGTTTAAATTACCGTGATTAAAAAGTAACTTTACAGAAAGCACGTCAGGACTTTTAAAACACTTTTGTTCTTTTCCTTTGGTTATTTAAAAAAAAAATCTTGTCGGGATTTATGTAGTGTCCCCAAGGCCGAGCCCCGTTGCAAATCATGATATATGAAATGAATTGTAAACATGTCTATAGGCTGGTGAGCCATGTTTTGTATAAGCTGGTAGGCTAATGTGTTTGTTAGGCCATGGAGCCTAAGTGTTGAAGGCTAGGAGATTGTTGATGTACATGTATGTATGTAGAATGATTAATAAAAATATAAACACCACAAGGTGCAGACCAACCACGATGAATGAGTGAAGGGGGACTGAGCATCCACAGAATGGGAAAGGAATTAGGGGATGGAGGAGGGAAAAAGGGGCTAAGTGTTGAGCCTAGAGGGCTTAAGCCTTGGGAATAATATTTTAATATTATTCCAAAAGAAAAGTGCATTATATGTTTTAACCTAAGTCCTTTTTGGAAGGACATGTGATTTCCAAATGGTGGGAGACACGCACGTTGTCGGAACGCATGCAGTCTCATGGGAGACAGTGTCAACCCTGACCATGCAATAAAAGCCGCGATGATCCGTGTTGGGGGTTCTCTTCTCCATTTTGACTCATGGACTGCCAGGAGGAATGGATCTGACCCCTACAAAAACACCCTCATACATCTTCTGAACCGTTTGAACCTTCATTGACCCTTGCATGGATTGTCTGTCACGCATTCCCGACACCAGAGCGTGATTCTATCCTGGGTAGGGTGGATGGGAAACGACCATTCTGCCGGGGGGGCAGAGGGAGTCTAGGTAATTCCCTGTGAAATTGCTTCTCAGGAGATTCCGAAAATCAACACCATGAGACCTAGCTTCCATTGCTGAGCTTGTTCTGAGAGGTCTGAGTCTGTATTCCCAGTTGACTGTGGTGGTCATGCAGAGATGGATTACGTGTGAAATGTTGTCCAATGCAGGTGGTGATTGTGCCTGTGTGTGATCTCTCTCTAGGTGAGGGAGGTGGATGTTGTGGGAATAGGTTTCTTCCAGAGAGTTTCCAGCACCAGCTTCAGGCTCTGAGACTTCCTGATCTGACCTGTTGCCGAGACCCAGAGAGGGAGTTTAGCATCGATGGACTATGCGTGTGGAGGTGTATACTCTTGGGCATAATAGGCATGTGGGGAATGAGAGTCTGGTAGTAGTGGGCGTAAGATGGCATCTTTGGGAAGAACCTTTCCAGGTATTTCTGTGATGTTTTCCCTGTAACCTCAGCCTTGCCTAGGATTCCTTGCCTTAGGGTGGAGCTCGGTCCTAGCTCGGGGGTGACCCACTGTTGAGACGATGAGAAGTGTGGTCTAAGGCTGGGAGGTTCGTGGAAGGCCTGCACTTGGTTGGTGGAACCACCATTGTTACAAAATAAGTGTTTATCTATGTTCTTGTAACATTTGGCATGACTGTGTTGTATATATTATCATGTTTTCCGCTGTGTATATGAATTAGTATGAAGTGCAATTGATTGTTAATTACGACAATAATTCAGATGAATACTCTGTGCTGAGTGTGTTTAATTGTTAAATGCATGTGGTGTATATATATACTAGACTGTATGTGTTATGTGAATCAAACGTAAGTGTATACCGATTGTTATATTGTGCGTTATATACTCTGGGTAAGCGAAAAGGTACACTACAAATTGGTATCAAAGCTAAGGTTTTGACACTGAGCCTAGATGGGCCAGTGGAGTGGTATTTGGACTGAGAATGCAAGGGGAAATTGAGTCGGAAGGACCAATTTCGGACCCTAGTTTGCTCTGAAGCATCACGGAGATACTTGACGAGTTTTATTAAAACTCAGGAAGTATAGCGGTGCTATGAAACCACAGGCTGGTGTGGTCTATGGCCACGGGGAGACAGGTCTCTACACCAATGGTGTTAGAACCTTGGGATCTGTTTGGGAGGGAAGGCAAGCCCTCGTGACCGTCATATCTAGGAAAAATGCAAGTAGGAATTAAAATTCCTTTTGAAGTACATAGGAAATATGGAAATCGCGATACGCGAAGTCCCGAGGAAATCTGAGTCGTCCGATTGGGAGGACATGTGTCACAAGATCCTCTCTATCGGGGATTTAGACATCGAAGGTCAGAGAAGGAAGTCCTTCGACTTCACAAGTGGCGAAGTCGTGAGAGAATCGCAGCCGTCCATCTGAGGAGGACGGGTGGTAGAAATCGCGGAGTCGACGAAGTGCCAAAGGGATCTAGGATTCGGGTCTCACGAACGCGGGAGTTCGCAGGGTAAGGGCCCAAGAGTTGGGTGCTCCAAGTCGCGAGGAGTGAAGAACACCATTGGATCTGGATCGCGGGATGACCGTTGGATCCGCACGTGGGATCGTGTATCAGAGCCTCGCGAGAAAAGGCTCAAGAATTTGGCCACGGGGGTCGCGAGTTGTGAGAAGCGATACCCCAGCAGTTGGAGGACAGTGTGGGCCATAGCAAGGCTAGTGAGTGGAATACAGGTGGCACGAAGCCTTGGGATCTCGTCGCGAGAATTCCTAAAGTATTGGCATTAGGATTCGCGAGTCGCGAAGTGCCGAGAGACGAGGTTCGTGTGGTCGCATGGCAGAGCATAAGGTGGGACCCGCATGATCGACGGGTGGACATGCATTGCCTAGAGATAGGAGTCGACACTCTGTTGAATTCTTGCATCTCGGGGGTTCACGGAATAGGAGGGTGAAATCTCGATGGTTCAACCGGCGAGGTTGTGAGGTTGTGAGGTTTTGAGTAGCGGAAGTCCATCGAGGGAGGAGTCAGCTCAGCGTTGACCTATCACGTCTCGAAAGATCGCAACGGGAGGCAGAAGAGTTCGACTCACACACCCACGAAGGTGCGAGTTGTGAGAGGCGCTGACATTTAAGACTAGCCTACAGTTACATGCGGAGAGGCCACTAACAAAGAAAAGAGCCATACCCTTGTCGCATCTTGGGTATCGGCGTTTAGAGGAATGAGTCTAAGTTTTTTGACTCACAAACTCGCGAGATCGCGAGTTGTGAAAAGGGTGACTTGGATTTTGTATTTCTTTTTAACTATCGGATCTTCGTGGACCGAGAATCCAAAGTTCTGAAGTCCTAGAAATTGCAGAGCCGAGCAGAGCTCCGAAGATTCGTGAAATTGAAAACATTTTCATAAATTGGATTGTTTATGAATGATGAAGAATTATCAAGAAACGAAGACTCGACAAATTCGAGTCGTCTGCGTATTAGATTACAGAGGACTGACGAGTGCCATAACTATTTGGAAATTTCCTCAAATGCAAAGAAATGGAAGAAATACACAATACTTCCAGTTCATGAAACTTAATTAAAACGAAATGTCTTTTATTTTGTTCGAACTGGCTTGTAAATGTTGTGGATTATTCATAAAGTTTAATGGCCTGAAAAATTTTGAATTCAATTGCACAGTGCATGTGCAGAGTTCAACGAAGGCCAGAACTCCAATTAATCAACATCGAGTATGGAGTGGGGAAGAGTGCAGATTACCCCTGAAATGGAAGACGAACGGGAAGGAAAGGATGCCAATATGGGAGTGGAGGGATC
>ML782368.1:301877-329957 GCA_009831015.1 Picea engelmannii | reverse complement strand
CATTATAAATGTACTTAGGATCTGGTGAGAGTTTATACATTACTTGTATATGCTTTGGCCTGAATGAGCCGACAATGACCGCTTGATCGTTTAAAATGCTTCTTGTTGGGTTATCAACCTTCTCCAAGGCCCAAATGATTATGTCATTGTATGCCATGAGCCGAGGGCGTGCAGTGATCTATTTATATTGATCACATAGATAGCGTGCTGTGATCTATACTTATAAATTTTGTATAAGTATAATATAAAGGAATCAGATGTGAAGATGAAATTTTTAAGGACATGTTGGCCTTATCAACATAGACTATATATCATGTTGGCCCAGCTGACCAAATTTTTTGGTTTAGATGGAGTTGAGTCGGATTCCACCTCAACAAGATTGGGTGATCACACAAGGAAAATCACATCAACTAGTACAACACCATAATATTCAAGATCATTCCATCCACTATAATCTTCCCCAAACATATGCCAAAACTTCCATAAAACAACAAGAGTGGGGGCAGGGGGTGTAAGAAATCAATTGAAAGCATAGTTTGTTTGCATGAAAATCAAAGTGGAAGCTATGAAAGTTGATTTATCTACATGGATATTTCCTCTAGGAGGGTCAAAGTTCTCTCAGTAGCATGAGAATATTCACTTGTTTTTGTAAATGAGAAAAGATACTCTCTCCATCAGTAGTGCAATACGACAACAAAGAACAGACATTTAACATTTCTATCTAAGGAAATTTGGCACCATCTAGTCGTCGATCGACTCCTGCATAATTCAAATAAAGGGGATTCATAGTTCATGATCGTCTATGTTGAAACATATTTTAATTTTTTTTATCTTTAAGACTAAAACCTTCCCTTTTTGGGTTTCAGCTTTTCATAAAGAAAAACACTCGCTATCATTTCCAAAAGCCCAGTACCGAAATCCTGACAAGTTTTTTTTTTTAAATAACCAAAGGAAAAAAAAAATGTTTTAAAAGTCTTGACGAACTTTCTATAAAGTTATTTTTGAATCACGGTAATTTAAACCCTAAAGGAGTTGATTAATAATTTTTTAAACCTTTCGGGATTCGAGTCTACTCAAACCATGTGTTTTCCTTACATATTGAATAAGGAAATCCTGATCCCCGATTTCCCGAAAGAATGAAAGTTAATTTAATCCTCATTAATTAATGTACTAATACGGAAGTTAAGGCTTAACTTAATCTTATCGTGATTTCACAATTTTAGGAATCAGGGTTCAACGATAACATACTTCTTGTCAACATGATCCCCAAAATCCCGTAACGCAAAGTCTTGACTCTTAATTTGTGTTTAGATTGAATTAACTCTGTTTTAGAAGCATGATTCGTGGTAATTAAACTTCTTATGTTTTTTCTCATTTTTAGTATTGTTGAATGAAATATTTTGAATTTTGAATTCAAAAAGCAACAGAATACGACCTTATTAATAAACAAATAACTGATAAATGTTGCGCATACCTGGAAAATATTTTTTGCATTAAATGTAATTCATTACATGTCAGCTGGGTCAGTGTTTTTTTCATAAAACGAGTTTAAGGTGAATTAAAAGTCTGTGTTCCAAACCTATTTTTGTTCTATCCTTCAAAGGCAATTCGCATTCAGCCAAGCTCATGTACTTATTTCTTATGACATGTTTTCCATCTAACATAGAGCTATGGTTCCAAAGAAAGTACCGAAGAAGAGTGAAGATACAGAGGAAATGCGTAACTCAGAAGGAGATATCATATCCGCCACTATGCCACACACCATCGACTCAATTAAATCTTGGATACAAATCTATGAATTCCTAGATTACAAAATCAAGAATTCTCCTGCTGATTCTGAGAATCACTTGACAAATTTATATTGAAGATATCTATCGACTATTTATCTGGATGTGCCTTTGGGATGCACCTATTCTTCCAACTACTCTGTCTTATTGATTATTTCTTCTTTGATTGTTCTAGGACATTGATGTAAATGTATGTTTGGAGGAATTGTTTTTTCTCTTGTGTCTAAATGGTAATCCTCTACTCCTTATACTACAATTTATGAGGTTATTGACCAATGTCTTCTGGTTAGGAAGTTTGGCTATGACATAGTTGGGTTGAAAATTCAAACCTCTCCCTATATTGTGAAGCAACACCTCATTGTTGTGAAGGCTACTGGGACAAACCCTCAAATGAAGTATGATATAAATTTTGTTATATACACTAGAAATATTTTGTAAACATATTCCACTCGTAAATTGGTTACTTCTCGAAATCCAACATTTTGAATTATGTTAAGAAGTGTAGCTTGCCTGTTATAGAGGCATATTGCAATGAGGTCGACTTTGGGTCAAAATTTTCTACTGCTTCGTGTATACTTTCCATAACTTGGCCAAGGTGTCTGATGGAATTATCTGTGTCCATATGGGCATTCCTCCCTTATTGAAGCTAGTATGTTTCTTGTTGTGATAATTGTAGATCCAATTCCTTCTCTTTTGTAATTTGGGTTATCAGAGCTATATTCGGTTTTGAATCAGATGTTGTGTTATTTGTTTTTCTTAAGTCTACGATAATTGTCTTTTGAGCTCTTAATTTACTACAGGTGAAGGGAAAATAAGAAGGCATGTTACTTAATACAATGTTTAATGTGATTTCTTGCTTGGTTTCCCCTTCTAGACTTTGTCTAAGTTATTTGAATTTTTAATGCTCTTCCTAGAGAACTATTGTAGTGTGATGGTAACTATATTTTGCTAATATTTCATTATTTGGTTGTGTAGATACTTCATTTCCCTATTTTATCTCTTGATATGAAATATTTCACTTTCTTACTGATTTCAAAAATTCACCTCGACGATTCCCTTGAAGCATTCCAAGGGGCTTGTTTCATCAATCGATTGTTCCATACTGAATTTTTCTTATAATAGTGTCATGTAGTCCTGCATTACCTCTTTCTCTTTATCCTTTCTTCCTGATAGGAGATATTCATCAATCATTGAATTTTTCCATCTTCTTGTTGAATCCTTTGTAACTTCATTGTATAGTTCAAAAATTTGGGCATCGAACACTATCAATAGATCAAAGATCATTTTTTTTGTTGGGTCAAACAAATTGATCGGTATTAAAGTTGTGAAAGTGGTAACCTTAGGTGTATTTTCCTTCATGTGCATTGTGTTTTTCTTCTTCTTCTTCTTCTTCTTCTTCTTTTTTGTTTTCAACTTCTATTGTTATTTGTCTCTATATTTCCCTGCATCATTATCTTGATTTTTGTCAAAGTATTTCCCTTGTATTTTCCATCACCTTTTCCAGGGCTTCCTCACCATTGCTCTTAGTATTTCCCCCCTTATTATTCTTAGTTTTTTCTTTTATATTCTCCTCACAATTGTTATCAATGTATTCATCCTTATCTTGCTCAAAAGTATATTCTTGATCCTTCTCTTTAATTTCATTCTTCTCCAGAGGAAATTATTGATATTGAAATTCTCTCTCTGGAGGAGGAATTTCTTTTTCAGAAGTTTCCTTTCCATTTTTTCTTTCTCCTTTTTCTTTATTTGTATTCTAGGTCGACTCCTATGGCCCATTCTCTACTTCATTACCTTTAACGATTTGCTCCTATTGTTATTCCTCTTCATTTCTCTTGTCTGTTTGTTTGGGGATTTGGACTTCATTTGCTGGCACTTTTATTATCTCATTTTCAATTCATTGTTGTGAAGCAAATGTGTGATTTATTCCTTGGTTATGGAATTCTCCTTGTCCTCCCGTGTCTTTGTGTCTTTATGATTCTTTCTCTTTTTTTTCCACTACATTTGGATGACTCAATTGATCTTCCTTGGCCTTATCATATTGGTATGCTTTATCAAAATGTGTCGAGTCGGAGTGGGTTGAATTGATAATGTGGGCCGAATTGACTATGTGCTTTTGTGTTTCAAAAATATATATTTTTTTTACTTCAACTTCTTCGGAGCTAGAATGGTTTGATTTTATTTTCTCACTTGCATTGGTTACCTTTTCCAATCGATCTAATATTGTTACGTCCAAAGACACTCGACAATGCTTCCTTGTTTTCTTATGTTTCCCAAGTGTTTTATTTATTGGTGTTTCTTCATTCATGATTGGGAGCGAGATGGAAAGTGGCAACTCACTTATGAAGCTGATCATGATTGTCCTTTATCTCTTCATTTTTGGGACATATTTGGTGCTTGGATTCGGTCAAGTTACTTTCTATTGACATCCTTTGGTGGTGTTTGTTCAACCTGTGCTTACCTCCTCCTGTTCCTCCAACCTTTGTTTTTTTTTCTTCTTTTTTCAATATGTTTTTCGAGTACATCCTTGGATTTATTTTCTTTGACATGTTTTTCCTTTATATTGGCCATGGATTCTTTGAAATTTGACTTGATGCTTGACTATAATATATTTCTAGTCATGGCTGTTTCTTATCGGGGTTGTTTATCATTAGTCTTCATGTAATACTGTCAAGTTTTTTTTTCATGTGGGGGTTGTTAAAATTCAATGATGTATTTGACTAGGATACCTCATGCCAAATTTTTTCAATATCTATTGGAACCTCATCCAACTCAATTGCATGTTTTCCTTTTTCCATTCTTTCATGTTGTTTTCTCTTCATAGGGGTCTTGTTTGAAAGGGTTCCTTTATGAGTTCCGAGATCTTCTACAAATGGAATGGTGTAGAGTTCCACTTATTTCTCCTATTCTTTCTCATTATTTGTGAGTGGTTTTATTACGTTCGATCCTTCCTAGAGTATTTTTGGTGGAATTTTCATTTCATGCCTAAGTTATCTCTCTAAGTCTTGGGAAATTTGCAACCATGTCGATTGATAGTCTAGGTTTGTTTGCACCAATGTTGACTAGACCCCACACCAGAATTTGTTGTGGTCAATACTTATCTAGATATGATAGCATTATAGCAGTGCACGATGAAATATTTGTGCCACCCTCCATCTATGAGATGTGTTCTTTAGGTTAATGAATGATTTTTTGAACATTTCTTCCACTAAGAGGGGGTCTGATGAGCCCATTTATCCTGGTGAAAAAATCTTGTAGTTTTGCATGGATAGAACATTGTTTTCTATAAACACTAGCTCCCATGATGGACTATATTGACTCATAGGGATCTAGATCACCAGTGAGAGGAACCTTATCACTCACCCAAACTATTGACACTCCATATAGTGACTTTTTATGATTCATGCAAGATGTTCTACATAGTTGAACACCTCACCTTTTTGCAATATATGACCTATGGGTTCTAGAATTGTAATCTTCACATCTGGTGTCTGACCTGCAGTAGTAAAGAAAAATGAAACGATAATACAGTTCCATTTGGCACACATTTATAATACGTTGTTAATGACAAAACCCTTCAAATTTTTCATCGAAGTTCCCTCTATAATAAATTGTGAAGGTTTTTTGGTATTGTAATCCCCCCATGTGGTAACCCTATTATTGGGTGTATTAGGCCCCTTATGATTTTGATTGGATAATCAAGCCAGAGGTGGCCACCATGATACCGAGTGATGATGAAATTCACCACTTCTTATTTACATCCACCAAGTTCTTCTATCCTTGGGCTTCAAGGAAATGTCAAATTCCATATTTTTCTAAAAAAATCATTTCCTTTTTCCACATGCCATCCTCCATGCCCCATGCCATGCAAATTTTCCAATTTTTCTCCCTATATATTTTTTCCATTCGGTCATGTCGGATATTATACATTCAAATTTTGAGCTCTGTTGTTGTAGTTTATCAAACTTCTTCCTTATTCTCATCTCCAGCAAGGAGTCTTGGACTTGTCCTCTCATCCTTGGCATACTTTCATATTGTTCTTGGTTGAACATAGATGTTGGATTTGGAATTACAAAAATCGAATGCTTAGTTGGGAATCCGCAGGCCTGTGTGCTTGAATTCTCTAGACAAAATAGTAAAGAGGAAAATTCATATATATGTAGGGGGTTAAAAGATGAATTAATTCGGCCAATGGTGTTTTAGGTTCACGTGGGTCACTAGTTATGAATGGTGTAAATTCTTGGTCATGTGATGGGATGGGTGTGTCGACAATGAAATGGCAGTTGGCCACATCCCGTTGGACATTAATTGTGTTGGGGTGTTCAAATCGGTCGATTCTTTCGACTGGGTTGGTTTCATTTTCTTGATGAGATCATATGACTTGGTTGAATTTTTTTCTTTGATTTACATAGGTGATCTATTCAATTCAGTCCTTCAGGTCGATCTAATATCTTCGGTCAAACCGACCAACCTAGTCAACTTCTTTCCTTTGTCGAATTTGCTTATATTTGTTTTTCTAAAGTATTATTCTTTATTCCAATTGAATTTATGATAGTCTCTCTCACTTGATTTATAATTTCCATGTCCGCTTCATTTATGGGTCCATGATTGCTTGATTTGGGGTTTTCAAGCTCACTTGACTTAGATATTTCTTGTTTTCTTGATTGTCTTTCTCGTTTGTTCAGAAGGTGTTGAAAGATCGTGCTTTGGTGTTGAAATTTCTTGATACTTTTTTTTTTGTTCTCTAAGTATTCATTATTCTAGCCATGGACTCTTTTTTATCTTCATTTTTAGAGCATTGGCTTGGAAAATGTGCTTCTTCATGGTTCAAAGTTAGTAATGGATTTTTAATAGGCTTTCTCCTTTTCAACAGTTTTGTACCTTATTTTTCGTAATCAATTGTTTTATTACTTCTATTATTCCCTTTTATTTTTTTTCGTTTCTCACTTTATTTTATTTTATTTTTCATTACTTTATTTATTTATTTTATTTCCATTCAATATAGGCCACCACAAGTTGTTTTTTACCTAGTCAAAACCTATTGGCACCCCTGATGAGGTTTTCACCAACATGTATTATGGTTTTTATGTGTTTTACTTTTTGAGATGATCGATATTGACCACTTTTTGAAATTGGTGCCCTCACAATGTTCTCAATTGGACTTCTTTGGTTGGTCAAATATGTTCGACAACATAAGGACCTAACTAGGCAGCTTTGATTTTTCTCTATATTCCTTTAATCCAACTATCATACATTAGTACCAAATCTCTTGTTTTTATGTCTTTTTTCTTTAAGTGTCAATCATGTCAGGATTTTTTGTATGTTTTTTGACCTCTTGATTCTACAAGGATAGAATTATTTCTTCTTACAGTTTATTGAATTGATAAAAGTGATGTTTTGTATTTAAAGTATGGTCATATCTTAGGATATATGACAACCTTTCTGCATTTTCCCAAAATTTTAATGAAATTACAACTTACTGGCCATAAACAAGTTTGAAGGGGGTTTGACCAGTTGACCTTTTGTAAGAATTCATATATTCCCATAGTACTACATGGACCTTATCATCCCAATCATCCTTGTCGACCCCACATATTTTTGTGAGACCCTTATGGACATTTTTATTCAAGGACTCAACTGCACCATTAGCATAAGAATGATAGCTTGTTTTTTTTGTGGTTGATCATGAATTGTTTCAGTAGGATTTGGATTCTCCAATTGAAAAAGTGCATTCCTTGATCATGGATTAATGTGAAGGGACATCCAAATATTCTTACTATGTTCTCATATATAAAAACATTTGTTGTTTCTTTTTTGCATGACTTGACTGGTTCTAATTCCACCCATTTTTTCAAATATTTGACTACAGTAATGATGTACTTTGAACCTGTTCTTAGATATCTTTGGGAATGGACCCAGAAAGTCAATAACCCATAATTCAAATGGTAAACTAGGGTTTATCGAGTGTAGAGGAATTTAATTTTTCCATAGAGGTCATCCCATCCTATGTTATTTGTTATATTTTTCACTTGTTCTCGATAATCTATGTGTAAAGTTTGCCACCAAAGGCCTGGTTGAATTGTCTTTCGGTCTATTGTGGTAGCCGGGTAGTGGCCTTTTGTAGGCCCAACATGAGCCTCATTAATTATGTCTTCTCTTTCATGTTCCAAGGAACATATTCTTAAAATATCATCGCTTCCTAACTTATATAAGTATCCATTCATGAGGGTGAATGGTTCTACTTTTAGTGCTAGAATATTCTTTTTTTCTGTCAAGAGATCGTCAGGAGCCTTCTATTAGAAAAAAAAGATTTCAAAGAAATAAAATAAAACAAATGTGGGAATAAAACACAAAAGATACACAATACAATAGATACACATATATACTTGGTTCACCTAGTGTGGGCTACGTACAATAGAGAAATTTCTAGGTCCTTCATTTTTATTATCCAATCAAATGAAGGGATAGAACCTACAACATAGCCCTTGTAACTTCCTCGTATTTGTCTCGCAATCTCCTCTCTCAGAATACAATATTTGAAATGATACACAACCACAATACAATTTCCTCATAMAATAGGGTTTCCTTCTAGGAAAWAAAAACTCTAAAATAAATTCTACAATCAGATATGAGAACTTATAATGAATTTTCCATATTTACTATGAAATTATAATATATATTTACAAGGAAAATTTTCCTTCGGGGGAAACTGCCCCCGAACCCCCGATGGGGGCCCACTTKCCCCCAGACCCTGCAAGAGGCGCAAGCCCCCCTRCAACCCCCCTGCGTTGAGGGGTGTAAAATATTMATTGGATATAAACATGGATGAAAAAAAATACCTCTGACTCRGGAAGATAATTAGGTTCCACAACCAAGAATCTCCCACTTGGAGATAGATCACAATAACTCCAGTGATGTTGTATTTGTTATACTAGCATCCTTCTTGGACCTGGAAAATTTATCATCTTCACCTTCATGCTTGAAGACCAATTAAAATTGAGAAAGAACTCAATTTCTCGTGGGTTACTCTCTTTGTTAACATGTCTACAGGATTCTAGCTAGTATGTATCTTTTTCAACTTCAAATGTCCATCTTCCAATACAGATTGTATGAAATGGTACCTGAATTGTATATGATTAGTCTTTGAATGGAATGATGATTTATTTTCAATATGAATGACACTCTCACTATCACAGTACAACCTTCTATTCTCTTGTTTATTTCCCATTTCCTCCATAAACTCTATAACCAAATCATTTCTTTACTAGCCTCTATAGCAACAACATACTTTGCTTTTGTTGTTGAAAGTGAAACAATATTTAATAGTTTTGAAATCCAACTTACTGTTGTTCCACCTACATTAAAAAAATATATTGTGGTGCTCCTCCTAATATCTTTATCACCTGCCATATCTGAATCAACATATCCTTGTTGAACAATGTATGAACCTCCAAAAAATAATGCATGAGTAGAAGTACCTCTCAAATACCTAAGAATCCACTTTACTGCCTCTCAATGTTCTTTACCTAGATTTTTCATATACCTTCTCACAAATCCCACTACATGTGAAATACCTAGTCTTGTGCAAACCATGGCATACATCAATCAACCATGTGTTTATGAATAAGGGACCTTGGACATGTATTCTATCTCTTCTCGTGTCTTGGGATAGATTTCCTTGGTTAATTTCAAATGGGTTTCCAAAGCTGTAATAACTTATCTTGCATTGTACATTATAAACCTCTAAAACACCTTCTTTATGTACTCACCCTGAGAAAATGTCAATTTGTGATTTTTCCTGTCTCTTGTTATTCTCATACCAAGGATTTTCTTTGCAGCACCAAAATTCTTTATCGCAAAAGAATTAGCTATTTTCTTCTTGAGAAAATTTATATCATGTATATTAGACCCTGCAAAAAGCATGTCATCTAAATACAATAGCAAGATAATATAACTTCCATTTTCTAGCCTTTTAAAATAAAAAAAAAGTGATCAGAATGACATATACTATAAACTTGTTATGTCATCAACCTGTAAAACTTCAAATACCACTTCCTTTGAGATTTCTTTAGGCCATACAAGCTCTTATTCAACCTGCATACCAAATTTTCCTTCCCTTTGACCTCATATCGTTGTGGTTGTTGCATATAAAACTCTTCATCCAAATCCCCATGGAGAAAGGTTTTTTTTACATCTAATTGTTCAAGATGAAAATATTCTACTTCCATAAGACTTAAAATAGTCCTAATTGAAGTCATCTTAACATCAGGAGAAAATATTTCATAAAAATCTATACCATTCTTTTGTGCAAACCCCTTTACAATAAATCTAGCCTTGTACCAAATTTTTTCTTCCATTTTCTTCCTTCAACTTCTAAACCCATTTATTCTACAATGTTTTTTTTCCTGCAGGAAACTTAACCAATTCCCAAGTTTGGTTATTTACCAAGGATTCCATTTCCTCTTTCATGCCTTGCTCCCACTTATTTTTAGTTTCTACCTACATGGCCTCTTCATAACTTTCTGGTTCACCATAATCAGTCAACAATAAATAATACAATGAATTAGAGTATCATTGAGGGAGTCTACTTAACCTGGTAGATATTCTAACAACACTTGCAGGAGTTTGATGTACCTATTGTTCCCATTGTTGTACATTTTGATTTTCTGGTACATTTGGAATTTATCTTTCAGTGATCTCATCAAGCACTCTGTATTATGGTTTTTATTTTTCCTATTTATTTCCATACAACTGATCTTTGTACATGACCTTCTCATTGAATATGACATCTTTGCTTCTAATTATTTTGTGATTTTCATAATCCCATAAGTGATAACCAAAATCATTAACATTGTATCCAATAAAGTTACATTTCTTGGATTTTTCCTCAATCTTTCTTCTATTTTCTTTATCAATATGGACAAATTCTTCACAACCGAAAGTCTTCAAAAAAGAATAGTTTACCTTTTTACCTGTCCATGCCTCCTCTGGAATTCTACCATCCAAAGAGATTGAAGTTCCTTTATTTATTAATCAAACATTAGTATTTACAACATCTTCCCAAAATTGTAAGGACAACCAGAATGAAATCTCATACTCCTTGCACACTCCATGATTGTCCTGTTCATCCTTTGTGACACACCATTTTCTTGTGGTGTTCCTGGAACTGTTTTCTCTCTACGAATCTTTGACACACCATTTTCTTATGGTGTTCCTAGAACTATTTTCTCTCTACGAATCCCATGGTATGAATAGAAATCATCAAACTCCTTGCTGCAATATTCACCTCCATTTTTTTATATGGGACACTTCAACATTTTTCCTCACTCATTCTCAACCAAATCTTTCCATTTCTTAAATGTATCAAAACCATAAGATTTTTATCAAATGAAATAAACCCAAATTTTTCTAGTTGCATCATCAATAAAAGTAACATAATAATGAGAGCCACCAAGAGATGATACATGATCTAGTCCCCATCAATATGTATGCGCAAACTCTAACCTTTCACTCTACTTTTATTTTCCAACTCTAAGAAATCTGACTCTCTTATGTTTTTCATAAACACATTGCTCAAAAAAATCCAAATCAGTTTGTTTAAGATTTGGCAAAAAATTTCTTTTGTGAAGTATATGCATCCCCTTCTCACTCATGTGTCCAAGCCTATGATACCAAAGTTCTTTATCCACTCATGTAGAAGATAAAGAGATAGATGAGTCGGTATTACCAGTACATAAATACAATGTACCTACCTTATCTCTTTTTTTCTATCACATTGATCCTTTGGTGACCTTCCACACCTTATCTGTAAATATAGATATACAACCTTCACTTTCCAACTTTCCTTTTGAAATTATATTTTTCCTTAGATATGAAACATGTCTTACCTCTTTCAACAACCATTCGTTTCCATTCCTTTTCTTTATTTTTACCTTTCCCATTCCAACAATTTTGCATGGTGCATCATCACCCAAATGAACCTATCCAAAATCACCTTCATCATAATCTATAAAATGTTTCCTATGGGGTGTGTCATGAAATGAATCCCATCAATATACTACCCAAGACTCATAAATATTATCTACAGAAGGAATCAAATCATCTTGTCACACATCACCTGTTACATTTGCTTCCTGATTTTTATCATGTTGTCCATCTCTTTGTTTCTTTGTAGCTCTGAAGACTTTCTTCAGATGTCCTTTCTTCCCACAATTCCAACACTCTATGTTTCCCTTTCTAGATTTGGATCTTCCCTTCCTATAATTCTTGCAGTTCCTTGAGACCTTTCCTCTATCCTTTTGTCTACCCTTGTTCTCCATGTTTAACACATTACCTGATGTCTCACTTCTGCTTTTCCATCGCATTTCCTCGCGAAGGATAACACCAACAACATCATCAAATTTTAGAGTGTTTGAACTAGAGACAAAGTTTCTTATAGCCATGACCAATCCATTCCATCTTTCTAGATTTGAGCACAGGATTAGAGGAGCCTCATCCTCATCATCAAATCCCACTTTTATAGAACTTAGTTGATTAGTAACAGTATTAAATTTATTTAAATGATATGCAACCAACCCAGCTTCTGACGTATTCATATTAAATAATATCTTCATTATAAATACCTTATTGGATGCCGATGGTTTTTCATACAGTTTAGCCAATGTGTCCATCAACTCCTTCGTTGTATTGTCAATCGAAATATTGAAGGTCATCGATGCTGCCAGGCTCAACTGTATCGTTCCTAGTTTCTTTCTGTCAAGAACCTCCCATTCTTCATCCTTCATGGAAATCATATTCTTTTCTATTCTGTCCAATGGTAGGAATAGATGCTTTTGATATAAATATCCATTCATCTGCATCTTCCATAAATGGTAGTTTTGGCCATCAAATTTCTCAACCCTAAACTTTCCATCATACACTATTTCTCCCACTCGAACTAGGAACCCTCTTTTCCTATGAGTTACCTTTCTCTCTAATACTAGTTGTTAGAAAAAGAGAATCACGGAGAAACAAAATAAAACAAATGCAAAATTAAAACATAGAATATACACAATGCAATAGAGACACATATATATGTGGTTCACCCAGTGTGAGTTATGTCCACCAGAGAAATTTTCAAGTCCTTCATTTTTATTATCTGGCAAAATGAAGGGATACAACCTACAACAAACCCTCTTTAACTTCCTCTTATTTCTCTCACAATCTCCTCTCTCATAATACATTATTCTTAATGATACACAACCATAATACAATTTCCTCATAAAATAGGGTTTCCTTCTAGGGAAAAGAAAAACCTAACATAACTTCTACTGTTAGATATGTGACCTTACAATGAACGGTCCAAATTTACTATGAAATTACAATATACATTTACAATGAAATTTTTTCTTCAGGGGCTTCACTCCCAAACCCCCACCAGCGGCCCGCTTTCCCTCGAGCCCCATAGGGGAGCAAGCCCCCCTTACAATACCCCCATGTGGAGGGGTGTATAGTCTTCATGGGGTATAAACATGGATGAAAACAAATACCTTTGAATCAAGAAGATAATTAGGCTCCAAAACCATCACCTTCCCTTCCTCCAAAAAAAATATCATTTCTTCTAGATATTTTGAAGAGGCTTCGACCTAGAATAATTGTGCATTAGGTAAATAATCCTCTATCCTTACCGAATATTCCACTATTTTGAGTTGGGATAGATGATCTAGGCCGAAATATGTTTTTCTCGATTGGACTACTATCTCAAACTCAAATTCTTGAAATATTAGTATTCATTGACATATTTTTATTTGGTGAATGGGTTTGTTTACTAGGTACTTGAAAGCTTCATGATGTGTAAAAAAATGTGAATGGATTTTCTAGTAAGTAATGGTGAAATTCATGTAGGGAGAAAATCATAGCTAGCACTTCTCTTTCTTTTTTTTGAGTAATTTTGTTTATATTTTTTATGCTTATCATTGGCATATGAATTGGGATGGTCAATAATGTCATCATATGGTTGTTGTAGAGTGATCCCATAACAATATTTGATGCATTTACATGGACGTGAAATTTTCTTGTCTAGTTTGGAAATGATAGTATCAATGCTTCTACCAATTTTATCTTTCGTAAATCAAACGACTCATTACACTCTTGGCTCTAATTAAATTCAAAATATTTTTCTAGCAGCTCATCAATTGGAAATGTGATGTCAAATTAATGGAAGGTGAATTTTCTATAGTACATTTTGTTTCCAAGGAATATTTTGATTTTCTTTTGATTTACCAAAGGTCCATGTCGACTTTGATACCGTCTTTTCATAGAATATTCCCAAGAAGAATATCAATTGGGTTGGAAAAGATGAATTTCTTAATATTCATAGACAAATGAATCTATCGACACCTTTCTAGCATCATCCCGAGCCACCAGATGTGGTATTTTAGTAAGTTGTAGATTGTCTAATAATTAAAATCAATAGCCATTGTTTTATAAATATATTCTTGAAAGGTTTTTACCACGATCCTTGATAGTACTGCGAGAGAATTATTCAATACAAAAGGCATCAGCCTATATGAAAATGAGCCAAATTCAGATACAAAAGTCATTTTCTCTTGATTGTCTTCTGCAATCGGGACTTGATTATATCCATACAATTCATCTATGAAGGAATATCATTCATGTCCAACAACTTTTTTAATGATTTCATTTGTGAATGTCGTTGGAAATAGAATGGTTACAGTTAATTTATTTAGGCCTTTGAAGTCAATTATCAATTTATTTGGGTCATGTTTTTTAGGTTTCACCAACATTGGACCTACACATTATGATTTGTCTATAGGATAAATGATGTGAGCAACAAGAATTTCCTTAATTTTTTTTTTACAATAGGTTTATACTTATGGGATAATTTGTATGGTCATTTCTTTATAGGTTTATACCCTAGGATGAGGTTGATTTTCATATCCCCCATAGGTTGTATAATTCCTTTAAGATCCTTGTAGTGGCAAGAAAAAACATCTTGATATATGTGTAATAGGTCGACTATTTATGTTGTCTTCTTGTTTGACCAATGGTCATCTATCCTTGTCGTTTCCGGTCGACCATTGGTCAAAATGTCGAATTCTTTTGTTTTTTTGTTTCATGCATCCATTATAGTAGTTTAGATTCATCCAAACATTGTTTTCCTTCAATAACCTCATTATAAATTGGTGGAAAATGAATTTTTTCTAAGTCCTCCTTTTCTTTCTTAGATATTGTAAACGTTGTCTTTACATAGTATTTTACTCCTAGGTGGTGTTTCCTGTAACATCCTGCTCTGGTGCACTGAGAAAACTTATTTTTGAGGACACTTGCTCGCAAGTGATCTGGACTATTATGATATTAAAACATTCGTCCTTGATTATGATGTGTTATGTTAGATGACATGATGTCTTAGTGCTTTGAAATAGACATGTGCTATTGACTCAGTTTTACTGAGTGTGCAAGGTTTCTGACCTTGAGGATACAGAGGCATCGACAAAGCCCCTTAGACTCCAGATTGAGTCAGGGAGTGTGCTATTTGGATTGATTTATCTATTGTGATATTACATTGATTTGGTGATATGATGTGGACATGTTCTGACACGTTTGTTGATGATGCAGGTTGACAATAGCTTGTTGACCACACCCACATATGGAATAAAGGGGCCACACACGATTTCCAGAGAGGTTGAGGGAGAGGTGTGGATGGAAGCCCTGCCACTGCCTACTAGCACTACCACCGTGGCTCGAACTATAGGTTAACAATTACCTAGTTCGAGAGGATTAACAATGCCATGAGGGAAGACTGCGAGAGTCGCTCACAAAGATTCTAAGGGGAGCGCAATAAGTTGGGGACCTTATTCCTTAGATCCCTTAGTCTCCCACAAGTTCACCTAGCGGAGTGTTGACTCCAGGGGTTACTGAGGTCTACCAATTAGTCAAGTTGGCGAGTGGCACCCTTAGAGCATGTGGTGCATCCTGAAGGGCATGTCACGCAAAAGAAACACCAGAGGCAAGTGGCACCCTTGGAGCACATGGTTCATCCTGAAGGGCATGCCGCACAAAAGAAACGAACGAGGTGAGTGGAACCCTTGGAGCACGTGGTGCATCCTGAAGGGCACATCGCATTGACGTTGATGAAGGAACCAACCTAGATGGCCCTAAGACATTTAACACATTAAGAAATTATTAACCAACTTCCCTAATTAAATGTCGCCCAGATCAGACTCTAAGTCATAAGTCTAAAACTTCTCTAGGGTAAATTTTTTGTCTAACCTTAAGAAAATGACCCAATAAAAATAAAAATAAAAATTTAAACTAAAACCCACTTAAGAAATAGTCTTAGTCTTCATAAAATTTTTGGAGTAAAATGAAGAGAGTAAGAATTTAATTAAAACTAGTGGATGTAAAAATTGCAAAGAAGAAACTAATTCTTAACTTGTGAAAGTATAAAAAAAGATATTAATTTAATAATAAAAAGGAAAAGATTGAATGGCGCAACTTCCATTGTGGCTCTAATAAAAAGGGGAAAGAAGGGAATAATAAAAATTAGGAAACTAAGGAATTGGGGGAAACATAATAAGGTAAAGAGGGGAACTTATGGTAAAAGCGAGGTCAACATAGTAAGGAATCTACAATTAAGAACCTTCTAAAATTAACTAAATTAACAAATTCATTTTATGGAAAGTATTTAAACCTGAAATAGAATCTAGGAACACCTAGGAGTAAATTTAGGAGCAACTCTACGTGGGTGAGGGAATTGAGACAATTAATAAATTTAAATAAAATAATTATTGGAGAAAAGAGGGGGATGGACGACACTTGTGCGAAGGAAAATATATAGAATATTTTTATTAAAACTTAATTTAAATGTGATTTAGGGAAAGTTGGAGGTTCTAAAAACTCTATAAAAGAAAGGGAAGATGAGGAAGAAAAGGGGATCGACTGTTAGCGTAATGTTACGCTGCCAGATTTGTGACTTGACTGAATACTTGTGAGGAGTTGGAATTTCTCAGCTCGGATAGGAGTGGTAGCTTGGCCTTGAGAGGCGAGCTGGGAAGCTAGATGTACCATCTCGATAGTGTGTGGCCCCTTTGTGGCTCGGGGGGCTAAGGGGGAAGTAGAGTACAACTAGTGTTGGCTGGGAGGTACCGGTGTAGTCTCGACAGTCAGCAAGCAGGATCTAGACGACGCGCAAGCAGGACTCGGATGGACCGCAAGCACGGGACAGTGTCTTCGGGTCATTTTCCATCGTTCATAGGTACGCAAGCACGTCAATTGGTTTTAGAATAACATAAAATTTGTTAAATTTATGTATATGATTCCTTGATGATTGAAGGTTGTGTTGAGTTTCGGTTAGTAGTTTTACTGGTTACTCTGGTACTCCTACATTCCCATCAATTGTATTCATGCTTTTTGTTGGTCATTAAATTGTTATTTATCTTAAGCCAACGATTACTGTGAGAACAACGAATCACTCTAGTGGTAAGATCAAGTTGGTGCTAGCATCCCTTAAGTTCCCACATAGATGCCTATAGGAAAACATTCTAGTTTATCCATGTGTTCGCTGCTTGGAATCCCTGCAGAACAAGAAGGGTCTGATACCTTGGTCTGTTCTTTTCTTTAAAAAAAAAAAATTCTCCCCTACAAAGGAACCAACAACTTGATTACAGATTTCTTTTGTTGTGCCTTCAAGCTAGGGGGATGGGTACTGATATAGAGGCTTGGGTGAGCGTAGGGCGAAGCCAAGATCTCTGGGAAGCTGGTCGAGTAAGGTTAAGGATAGTATTTTTACTGCACTCCGAAAACCTTCATTCGGCAACAAACAGACTCACCAAAAGAAATCAAAGAAAAATTAAAAATTAAAATTAAACAGTGGCCCCAATCTAGCTGGAGATGAGTCTAAATGCAGGATATACCAGCGTGTCATGCGAGTCAACTTGATTAGAGGAAAATGATTATGATTCTTGGGTTCCCAAATTCCAGCAGTCTTGCCCTTGCACCATCGTTGTAATGAGGCATTATTGCCCCGATTACGTCTTCAACCAAAGCGTAACCTTTACCTTCATTAATTTTAAAACGGGGCCCCATTAAAGCATTGGAATGCTAACTTTCTCTAAGGCTGGTAAGAAGGGCATTGATTATTCTCTTTTGAAATTTTACATAGGGCACACGGGTCCCTTAACGCTTTGCCCCTACTCTAGTAGCGTTTCGTAATTTAGGCAGTGATGCTATTGCTACCTTTTTGGCTAGGTGTAGTTGTTTCCTGAGTCTGCCCATAGATCTTGGCTGAATTTCCAGGGTAGACCCGCGTCCCTTCCAACACTGTAACTGAGAATGACCGTACCCTGAGAGTGTGGTCACGCATTGGCTATGATTGGAGTATGTCTACGAAATTTTTAACTGTGGTTTAGTGAACTGGTGGTAGACCTTTAAATCGTGAAGAAAATTCCTAATCTGAGACAACAAGGTTCAGCCTTACCTTACGGCAGTTTGCATGCTGATTTTTGGATGCAAAATTTTATGTTGCCAGTTTCCAGGTCATATCTTAGAATTAACCTGTTATTTCTAACATTGAATTTCTGCCAGTATCAACTTACTTCGTTTTAACCCTTGCATTTCATTCCCTGGATACAACTAATTCAAGGGGTTGTCTTACTGTGGTAGTATTCTTACAAAAGCATGCCGACCTCTTGTTATCCAAGAAAAATGATTTATGCCTCTCTGTTATTGTTCACAAAGTCCTGTACAGTTGTAACTTAAAACTGAGCCCTGTTTCCTTTTAAAGCCTGCTCAAAAGCCCTCGACTTCTCATTTAATTTTTGACGGAGTATATTTTAATAATTGATTTACAGTCATCACTTTACATTTTATTACTGGTTGCCGATTTTTATTACTTAATGGGCAAGGTGGACTGGCCGTAAAACCTAGGATTTTATTGCTTACGGACTGATACGGTAAGGAAATTAATATTAGTGCTATAAAACTTTTACTTAGTGAAATATAACTGGAAAGGACAAAAAGAAAAACTTTTAAACTACAACAAAAAAAAAACACTTATTACTCATGCTTTAAATGGGAAAAGAGCTTTTCTTGATGATATTTATACCAAAAAATAAAAATAATATTTTTTTTTCATTTCAAAGTATAACAATCTATATTGAAGTCTTAATTATAGTTAAAACATAACTAATGAGTTTCAAGGACCTTGTGACTTTACCTTTCTATATGAAGCTAATAATAATGCAAGATAATTACAAAAAACTAATATCATCACCTTTACCCACCACATTCATCATTCTAATCAAATTGCACTCACCCATTTTAGATCAGTACAAGGATACAAAAAACAAAACAAAGAATATCACAACGTATGTCCATTGTCACATGTACATACATACATCCCATAAAAAGTAATTATAAAAGTAATTCTTGTAGGATCAGAAGGTAGACATTGTATACCCACAACCAAACTTAAGTGATCACAATATCGAACCTAAATATAGAGCGCTAAATCCCGTTTGCTTTTATGGCTTCTGAAATGCTAAGGTATTGAACGGTTATCGCTAATGCTAATAATAAGGGAATGCCAATTTTCAATGCGATTACTTGCTGTGGAATGTTAATGCAAAGTGTAATGTTACGGTTAAATTATTGTCATATAATAGTAATATAAAATGAAATGTTATTAAGATTTATTTGCTGGTAGCATACAAGAGGTAAGATAACTGATGTTTTGTTGCAGTGTCATTTGACATGAATGTAATATGTTGCAACATGATGAGAAGTAATGTAATGTAATGCTAAGGTAATATAGTGTAATGTTTCATGTTAATACTAATATTCATGGTAAAGTAAATGCTAATATATTCATCATTTGTGGTAATGATATCGCAGTTTATGTATTAAGGTTAGCACATAAATGTAATGTGATTGTTATTAATGCCAGTCATTGTAATATAAAAGGTACTATGGGTATGATTTCATGTTGTTGCTATTATCATCCTTACTGTTAGTAAAAGCTTGCGATTGTAATGTCTTGAACCAAGTATATTAAGATTTCATGACTTAACATTGGGAAATTGAAATTAAATGGGATTACCTTATGTTTAATGTACTCATTGATTCATGAAATTTAACTGGTGTAAATGGTTTGTAATTAATCACAGTGGAGTCATAGACGATGCCTTTTCTTAATATTAGTTGGTCATTGTATAAGTCCTTTTGTCTTACGCCTTCCGTAGAAGACGTGGTTTCTCTTATGTCTGTTGTTGTGCTGGGCTGTAATAATTTCATTGCTTGGACTGTTTTTGTTGGGCCGGACGTAGACACCTCCATGTTCCTCAGAACAATCGCCAGCCCCGAGGCCTTAAATGGTTAAAATCGATGGGAACCTAGATTTCAACATTTCTTATGTATCTTGGAGGTCCTAACCATTGCAGGGTAGGACGGGTGGGTAGTCAGTCTTACTTATTGTCGATTGATCGTCGTTAAATGCATGCAATTACTTGATTGTGTGTCTTATGATGTGTTCATCGTGGTTGCCTCTTATTCATCGTCGGGTGGTGACGCAGAGTCGAATGTGTTGTTTCCATTGTATACATGCACACACACTTTTAAACAAAAAAAATTCACTTGTTATAAGAGGCTTGTCTTTGTAAGTAGGAGGTCATTACATATGGTATTAGAGCAGGTTTGACCCACGACTTAAGATTCACTATGGCTTTCGTAACATGATTTGATTTGATTATACTATGGTTGATCGAGTTGATTGTGTGTGTGTAGGTAATCATGGTTAGAGGACGCCGTGGAGGCAGACGACGAAGTGCTAGGGGAGGAGGCATGACACCTCCAGTAGCATCCACGCCTGAGGGGTCTAACCCCAAGGGAGGCGAGCAAGTTCTCACACAAGAGAAGATAGTAGTTGATGATGTGGTTAGGATGATGAGATATTTTCAGCGCATGTCTGAGGCACTAATTAGCTGCTTGGACAGAGATGAGGGCAGGGCGTCGGCACCTGTTGAGGTTCTGCTGGGTGCACCAACTGTTACTGGTAGCATTCACCGTGAACTCGAGAAGGTTAAATTTCCAGAGTTCTTTGGTGTCCCGGACATTGCAGCCGCCGAGGCATGGTTGCAGAATAGGGCGATGTGCTTTGCACTTTGCGATTATACCTCCAACATGAAGGTCCACATGGCGGTCTTTCAACTGAAGGGGAGCGCTCTTCTATGGTGGAAGATGCTCCTACCGCAGCTAAACATGGCCGTTGAAGACGTGTCATGGGAATTGTTCAAGGAACAGTTCCGAGAGAGGTATATTTCTAAGGAATTCATTGAGCATCAGCTGAATGAGTTCAATTCCTTACGACAGGGAGGTTGTACGGTGCCCAAGTACGAGGCACGTTTTATGGAGCTGCTTCGGTATGCTCCGCACCTTAACACTAAGAAGATGAAGGTCAACAGGTTCATGTTTGGCCTTAACGAAAGCCTACGTGCAAAGGTTAGGATCTTGATGCCTCAAACCTTGCACGATGTCTTCCAAAAGGCCCTCATAGCAATGGAGGAGCTTATCAGTGGGGGTCATATCAGGACTCCAACGAGACTAGCAGGGCATGGTTCATCTAGAACACCGCAGCATCAGACACCAGCAAGACATATGAAGGGATATCGTGGCTTCCAGAGGGGATCCCCTTTCACTACACCCCGATGTTCATCGCCTCAGCAGCGGACACCTTATCAGGGACCATAGCATCAGCAACAACGTCACCCACAACAGCAACAGTTTAGGCCTATTCAGTAGAACATACAAGGTTTTCAGGCCAGTGGGCCATCATCTTCTACTTTGGGTACCGGGACTAATGGGCCGAAGAAGGGGTGTTGGACATGTGGGGAGCCACAATACCAGCGCGACTGTCTTGTGGAGAGGACTAGAGCATCCGGATTAGCCGGACCCACTATAGTGGGAGATATGGGCAAGGCCCATCGGATTCATGCAGTGGTGAATAACCACCAGGCAGAGCACTAGTCGACTATGCTCAAGACAAAAGGTATTGTCGCTAACCAGACCCTTAGTATTTTGATAGACCCAGGTGCTACTGAGAGTTTCATTTATGGTGCAGCGCTAAAGAGGATTAAGGTAAAGGCAGTCGAACAGGATGAGTTTAGCTTCGTAGAAATGGCTTCGGGAGCCAAACAAAGGGTTGGAGGAAAAGTTACGGGTTGTGCCCTTAACTTAGGAGAGTTTGTCACAAGAGTCAACTTGTACGTCACAATCTTAGGATCTTATGACGTAATGATCGGTATGGATTGGTTGGAATCGCATGAGGCAATACTCAAATGTAAGACAAAATGATTGATATTGGTTGATGACGAAGGACAAAGACGTGTGATTGTAGGATGAAACCAGGGACTTTCCATGAGGTTCGTCTCTTCCTTACAGTTACAGAAGAGTATTTGCAAAGGGTGCAAGCTTTATGCGATCCTTGCGCTAAACAAAAAGGGAGTAGTGGAAGGTCTAGAACACCTTTCGGTGGTGAAGGAGTTTGCGGATGTATTTCCAGAGGAGTTACCTGGGATGTTGCCGGAAAGGGAATTGGAGTTTACGATAGACTTGAAACCGGGGACTGAACCGATAGTAAGAACGCCTTATCGGATGTCAACCCCGGAGTTGCAAGAGTTGAAAATGAAACTGAAGGAGTTGTTGGACCTGGGACTAATACATCCTAGTGTGTCACCGTGGGGTGCACCTGTTATATTCATTCAAAAGAAGGACATATCATGGAGAATTTGCATTGACTACCATCAACTGTACAAGGCTACGATCAAGAATCAGTATCCCTTGCCGAGAATTGATGATCTGTTCAATCAAATGAAGGGTGTGACGATGTTCTCCAAGATCGATTTGCGATCGGGGTATCACCAGTTATGGATCAAGGCGGATGATGTCCCTAAGACCGCCTTTAAGACAAGGTTTGGACACTACGAGTTTACTATTTTACCGTTTGGACTGACAAATGCCCCAGGAGTATTTATGAGTTTAATGAATGGGGTGTTTCACGAGTACTTGGACAAGTTCATCCAAGTATTCACTGATGATATTTTGATCTACTCTCGGACAATGGAGGAGAATGACAAGCACTTGCACTTGGTATTACAGTGTCTGCGAGAGCACCAATTGTATAGGAATTTGTCCAAATGCTCTTTTTATCAATCGAGGATTCACTACTTAGGGCATGTCATCTCTGACGAAGGCATCGTTGTGGATCTAGCCAAGGTTGAGGCTATTATGGAATGGCCTTCATCGACGAATGTCACAGAAGTGCATAGCTTTATGGGTTTAGCAGGATACTACCGACGGTTTGTCGAGGGATTTTCGAAGATAGCAAATCCGATCATGGAATTGCAGAAGAAAAACAAGAAGTTTGTTCTGACCGAGAAATGCGTGGAAGCATTTCGGAGGCTTAAAGAGTTATTGACGAAAACATTGATACTAAAGGTCCCTGACATGGACACGGGTTTCTTGGTATGCATAGACGCATCCAAGGAAGGCTTAGGTGGAGTCTTGATGCAAGACGGACGAGTAATCGCTTACATTTCAAGGAAACTGAGAAGGCATGAGGAGAACTATGCGATGCATGATTTGGAGTTATTGGCCATTGTATATGCCCTGAAGGTTTGGAGACACTACCTTGTTGGACGAAAAATTGAACTAAAGACTGATCATTGTGGACTACAACACATTTTTACGCAAAGCGACCTGAACGCGCGACAATGGTGTTGGTCGGAATTTCTTAGCGAGTACGACTTTGAGATTACTTACATAAAGGGAACGGTGAACCGGGTGGCATATGCTTTGAGTCGGAGACCACGCATATTTTCAGTGTTGCCTCTTTAGACGAATCTACGTGAGAAGATTCTCACTTTACAACATGACGATGACTGGTACAAAGAGGTTGAGGGTTTTATCAGACAAAACACAATGATGGTACCACGATATGAGGGATATTCATTTGATAACGATGGTTTATTGAGGTTTAAAAGTTGGATTTACGTACCACCAAATGACGAATTGAGGATGTTGATCCTGAGCGAGGCTTATAGAGCAGTTTACATGGCTCACCCAGGAGTTACAAAGATGAGGGCAGATCTTAAGCCATTATTCTTCTGGAAGGGAATGAAGGCCGACATATTTAACTATGTGGCCAAGTGTCTGGAGTGTCAGCAGGTAAAGGCTGAAAATAGACACCCAACAAGACTACTACAATGACATGCCATTCCGGAATCGAAATGGGAAGTTATTTCGATGGATTTTATTGTTGGATTGCCACTGACGGCAAGGACACGGCTCGATTTTCGTAGTAGTAGACACCCTGACAAAGATTTCTCACTTTATTCCTGTATGTACGACATATCAGGAACCTAACATAGCTAGATTTTTCATAAATGAGATTTTGAGGCTACATGGTATGCCTAAGAGGATTATATCCGATCGAGGATCGGTGTTTACTGGACGATTTTGGATGAGTTTTCAAGAGGCCTTGGGAACCCAACTTAACTTTAGTACTGCGTATAACCCAGAGACTCACAGACACACCGAACAAATGAAACAAACCTTGGAGGACATGTTGCGCATGTACGAGATGGACCAACAAAAGCGTTGGGAAGAATTATTGGCACTAGTAGAGTTCGCTTACAACAACAGTTACCAGAGCACCAGTAAGATGGTGCCTTTCGAGTTTCTTTACGAGAGACCGTGTTAGACGCCTTTGAGTTGGGATCAACTTGAGGATAGGTTCCTGGTGGGACAATAAGTGATCCAAGAAATGGAAGAACAAATGCAAACAATAAGACAAAGGATTAAATAAGCGCAGGATCGACAGAAGAGTTATGTCGATGTGCACCGAGTCGACCGTAGTTATGAGGTCGGCGATCGAGTCTTCTTAAGGGTTAAACTACATAAGAGTTCATTCCAGTTTGGGAAGAGAGCTAAACTCTCTCCTAGGTTCATGGGACCTTTCGAGATTGTGGAAAGAAATGGGCCTGTGGCCTATCGACTAGCCTTGCCTGATTCTTTGAGGTGTATGAACGATGTTTTTCATGTATCTGTTTTGAGACATTATATTAGTGATCCTACACATGTGATTGACATGAGTTCCTTGCAGGTATCAGATGAGGGAACGCTCACGGCTGAGCCAGTCCGCATCTTAGATCACCGCATTCGACAGTTACGACGTCGAATGGTAGATCAGGTCAAGGTCCAGTGGGACAACTATAATCCTCACTCGGTGACCTGGGAGGATGCATATGATATGCACCAGTAGTTTCCATTTTTTTTTGATAGATAAACTTATGATACTGTGATACATTTATTTCTACATTTATACCATGAAACTTCGGGACGGAGTTTAGACCAAGAGGGGGTGTATGTAACATCCCGCTCTGGCGCACTGAGAAAACTTATTTTTGAGGACATTTGTTCGCAAGTGATCCAGACTATTATGATATTAAAACATTTGTCCTTGATTATGATGCGTTATGTTAGATGACATGATGTCTTATTCCTTTGACATAGACAGGTTCTATTGACTCAGTTTTACTAAGTGTGCAGGGTTTCTGACCTTGAGGATGCAAAGGCATCGACGAATCCCCTTGGACTCTGGATTGAGTCAGGGAGTGTGCTATTTGGGTTGATTTATTTACTGTGATATTACATTGATTTGATGATATGATGTGGACATGTTCTGACACGTTTGTTGATGATGCAGGTTGACGATAGCTTGTCGACCAAACTGACATATGGAGTAAAGGGGCCACACACGATTTCCAGAGAGGTTGAGGGAGAGGTGTGGACAACAGCCCTGCCACTGCCTACTAGCACTCCCGCCGTGGCTCGAACTGTAGGTTAACAATTACCTAGTTCGAGAGGATCCACGATGCCGTGAGGGCAGACTGCGAGAGTCGCTCACGATGATTCTAAGGGGCGCGCAATAAGGAAGGGGCCTTATTCCTTAGAACCCTTAGTCTCCCACAAGTTCACCTATCGGAGTGTTGACTCCAGGGGTTATTGAGGTCTACCAATCAGTCAAATTGGCGAGTGACACCCTTGGAGCACACGATGCATCCTTAAGGGCACGCCATGCAAAAGAAACACCAGAGGAAAGTGGCACCCTTGTAGCACATGGTGCATCCTGAAGAGCACATCGCGCAAAAGAAACGAATGAGGCAAGTGGCACCCTTGGAGCACGTGGTGCGTCCTGAAGGGCACGTTGCATTGATGTTGATGAAGGAACCAACCTAGATGGCCCTAAGACATTTAACACATTAAGAAATTCTTAACCAACTTCCCTAATTAAATGTCGCCCAGATCAGACTCTAAGTCCTAAGTCTAAAACTTCTCTAGGGTAAAATTTTTGTCTAGCCTTAAGAAAATGACCCAATAAAAATAAAAATAAAAATTTAAACGAAAACCCACTTAAGAAATAGTCTTACTCTTCATAAAATTTTTGGAGTAAAATGAAGAGAGTAAGAATTTATTTAAAACTAGTGGATGTAAAAATTGCAAAGAAGAAATTAATTCTTAACTTGTGAAAGTATAAAAAAATATATTAATTTAATAATAAAAAGGAAAAGATTGAATGGTGCAACTTCCATTGTGGCTCTAATAAAAAGGGGAAAGAAGGGAATAATACAAATTAGGAAACTAAGGAATTGGGGGAAACATAATAACGGAAAGAGGTCAACATAATAAGGAATCTGCAATTAAGAACCTTCTAAAATGAACTAAATTAGCAACTTCATTTTAGGGAAAGTATTTAAACCTGAAATTGAATCTAGGAACACCTAGGAGTAAATTTAGGAGCAACTCTAGGTGGGTGAGGGAATTGAGACAATTAATAAATTTAAAGAAAATAATTATTGGAGAAAAGAGGGGGATGGATGACACTTGTGCGAAGGAAAATATTTAGAATATTTTTATTAAAACCTAATTTAAATGTGATTTAGGGAAAGTTGGAGGTTCTAAAAACTCTATAAAAGAAAGGGAAGATGAGGAAGAAAAGGGGATCAGTTGTTAGCATAATGTTACGCTGTTGGATTTGTGACTTGACTGATTACTTGTGAGGAGTTGGGATTTCTCAGCTCGGATAGGAGTGGTAGTTCGGCCTTGCGAGGCGAGCTGGGAAGCGAGATGTACCATCTGGATAGTGTGTGGCCCCTTTGCGGCTTGGGGGGATAAGGGGGAAGCAGAGTACCCCTAGCGTTGGCTGGGAGGTACGGGTGTAGTCTCGATGGTCGGTAAGCAGGATCTAGACGATGCGCAAGCAGGACTCGGACGGAGCGCAAGCACGGGACAACGTCTTCGGGTCATTCGTCATCGGTCACAGGTACGCAAGCACGTCGATTGGTTTTTAGAATAACATAAAATTTGTTCAATTTCTGTATATGATTCCTTGATGATTGAAGGTTGTGTTGAGTTTCGGTTAGTATTTTTACTAGTTACTTCGGTACTCCTACATTCCCAGTGATTGTATTCATGCTTTTTGCTGGTCATTAAATTGTTATTTATCTTAAGCCAATGATTATTGTGAGAACAATGAATCACTCTAGTGGTAAGATCAGGTTGGTTCCAACGTCCCTTAAGTTCCCACATAGCTTCCTATAGGAAAACATTCTAGTTTATCCCTGTTTTCGCTGCTTGGAATCCCTATAGAACGGGAAGGGTCTGATACCTTGGTCTGCGCTTTTCTTTTAAAAAAAAAAATTCTCCCTCGCAAAGGAACCAACAACTTGATTACATATTTCTTTTGTTGTGCATTCAAGCTAGGGGGAGGGGTACTGATATAGAGGCTTGGGTGAGCGTAGGGTGAAGCCAAGCTCTCTGGGAAGCCGATCGAGTAAGGTTAAGGAGAGTATTTTTACTGCACTCTAAAAAACTTCATTCGACAACGAACAAACTCACCAAAAGAAATAAAAGAAAAATTAAAAATTAAAATTAAACAGTGGCCCCAATCTAGCTGGTGATGAGTTTAAATGCAGGATATACCAGCGTGTCGTGCGAGTCAACTTGATTAGAGGAAAATGGTTATGATTCTTGGGTTCCCACCTTCCAACAGTCTTTCCCTTGCACCATCGCTATAATGAGGCATTATCGCCCCTATTACGTCTTCAACCAAAGTGTAACCTTTACCTTCCTTAATTTTAAAACAGGGGCCCATTAAAGCACTGGAATGCTAACTTGCTCTAAGGCTGGTAAGAAGGGCATCAGTTATGCTCTCTTGAAATTTTACATAGGGCACACGGGTCCC
>ML782368.1:285745-301827 GCA_009831015.1 Picea engelmannii | reverse complement strand
TTCTCAGCTCGGATAGGAGTGGTAGCTCGGCCTTGCGAGGCGATCTGGGAAGCGAGATGTACCATCTGGATAGTGTGTGGCCCCTTTGCGGCTTGGGGGGATAAGGGGGAAGCAGAGTACCCCTAGCGTTGGTTGGGAGGTACGGGTGTAGTCTCGATGGTCGGTAAGCAGGATCTAGACGATGCGCAAGAAGGACTCGGACGGAGCGCAAGCACGGGACAATGTCTTCGGGTCATTCGTCGTCGGTCACAGGTATGCAAGCACGTCGATTGGTTTTTAGAATAACATAAAATTTGTTCAATTTCTGTATATGATTCCTTGATGATTGAAGGTCGTGTTGAGTTTCGGTTAGTATTTTTACTGGTTACTTCGGTACTCCTACATTCCCAGTGATTGTATTCATGCTTTTTGCTGGTCATTAAATTGTTATTTATCTTAAGCCAATGATTATTGTGAGAACAACGAATCACTCTAGTGGTAAGATCAGGTTGGTTCCAACGTCCCTTAAGTTTCCACATAGCTGCCTATAGGAAAACATTCTAGTTTATCCCTGTTTTCGCTGCTTGGAATCCCTATAGAACGGGAAGGGTCTGATACCTTGGTTTGCGCTTTTCTTTTAAAAAAAAAATTTCTCCCTTGCAAAGGAACCAACAACTTGATTACATATTTCTTTTGTTGTGCATTCAAGCTAGGGGAAGGGGTACTGATATAGAGGCTTGGGTGAGCGTAGGGTGAAGCCAAGCTCTCTAGGAAGCCGATCGAGTAAGGTTAAGGAGAGTATTTTTACTGCACTCTAAAAAACTTCATTCGACAACGAACAAACTCACCAAAAGAAATAAAAGAAAAATTAAAAATTAAAATTAAACAGTGGCCCCAATCTAGCTAGTGATGAGTTTAAATGCAGGATATACCAGCGTGTCGTGCGAGTCAACTTGATTAGAGGAAAATGGTTATGATTCTTGGGTTCCCACCTTCCAGCAGTCTTTCCCTTGCACCATCGCTATAATGAGGCATTATCACCCCTATTACATCTTCAACCAAAGTGTAACCTTTACCTTCCTTAATTTTAAAACAGGGGCCCATTAAAGCACTGGAATGCTAACTTGCTCTAAGGCTGGTAAGAAGGGCATCAGTTATGCTCTCTTGAAATTTTACATAGGGCACACGGGTCCCTTCATGCTTTGCCCCAACTCTGGCAGTGTTTCATAATTTAGGCAGCGACATTATTGCTACCTTTCGACCTAGGCCTAGTTGTTTCCTGAGTCTACCCATAGCTCTTGGCCGAATTTCCAGGGTAGGCCCACGTCCCTTCCAACACTGCAACTGCCAATGACCGTACCCTGAGAGTGTGGTTGCGAGTTGGCTATGATTGGAGTATGAAATGGTGGTAGACCTTTAAATCATGAAGGAAATTCCTAATCTGAGACAGCAAGGTTCATCCTTACCTTACGACAGTTTTCATGCTGACTTTTGGACGGAAAATTTTATGTTGGCAGTTTCCAGGGCATATCTTAGAATTAACCTATTATTTCTGACATTGAATTTCTGCCAGTATCAGCTTACTTCGTTTGAACCCTTGCATTTCATTCTCTGGACACAACTAATTCGAGGGGTTGTCTTACTATGGTAGTATTCTTACAAAAGTATGCCGACTTCTTGTTATCCAAGGAAAATGATTTACGCTTCTCTGTTATTGTTCACAAAGTCCTATATAGTTGTAACTTAAAATTAAGCCCTGTTTCCTTTTAAAGCCTTCTCAAAAGCCCTTGATTGTTCATTTAAGTTTTGACGGAGTATATTTTAATAATTGATTTACAGTCATCACTGTACATTTTATTACTGGTTGCCGATTTTTATTACTTAATGGACAAGGTGGACTAGCCACAAAACCTTAGGCTTTTATTGCTTACAGACTGATAAGGTAAGGAAATTAATATTAGTGCTATAAAACTTTTATTTAGTGAAATATAACTCGAAAGGACAAAAAGAAAAACTTTTAAACTACAACTAAAAAAAAACACTTATTACTCATGCTTTAAATCGGAAAAGAACTTTTCTTGATGATATGTATACCAAAAAATAAAAATAATAATTTTTTTCATTTCAAAGTATAACAATTTATATTGAAGTCTTAATTATAGTTAAAACATAACTAACGAGTTTCAAGGACCTTGTGACTTTACCTTTCTATATGAAGCTAATAATAATGCAAGATAATTACGAAAAACTAATATCATCACCTTTACCCATCACATTCGTCATTCTAATCCAATTGCACTCAACCATTTTAGATCAGGACAAGGATACACAAAACAAAACAAAGAATATCACAACGTATGTCCATTGTCACATGTACATACAGACATCCCGTAAAAAGTAATTATGAAAGTAATTCTTGTAGGATCAGAAGGTAGACATTTTATACCCACAAACAAACATAATTGATCACAATATCGAACCTAAATATAAAGCACTAAATCCCATTTGCTTTTATGGCTTATGAAATGCTAAGGTATTGAACAGTTATCGCTAATACTAATAATTAGGGAATGCCAGTTTTCAATGTGATTACTTGTTGTGGAATGTTAATGCCAAGTGTAATGTTACGATTAAATTATTGTCATATAATAGTAATATAAAATGAAATGTTATTAAGATTTATTTGCTGGCAGCATACAAGAGGTAAGATAATTGATATTTTGTTGCAGTGTCATTTGACATGAATGTAATATGTTGGAACGTGATGAGAAGTAATGTAATGTAATGCTAAGGTAATATAGCGTAATGTTTGATGTTAATACTAATATTCATGGTAAGGTAAATGTTAATATGTTCATCATTTGTCGTAATGATATTGCAGTTTATGTATTAAGGTTAGCACATAAATGCAATGTGATTGTTATTAATGCCAGTCATTGTAATATAAAAGGTACTATGGCTATGATTTCATGTTGTTGCTATTATCATCCTTACTGTTAGTAAAAGATTGTGATTGTAATGTCTTGAACCAAGTATATTAAGATTTCATCACTTAACATTGGGAAATTGAGATTAAATGGGATTACCTTATGTTTAATATACTCATTGATTCATGAAATTTAACTGGAGTAAATGGTCTGTAATTAATCACAGTGGAGTCATAGATGATGCCTTGTCTTAATATTAGTTGGTCGTTGTCTAAGTCCTTTTGTCTTAAGCCTTCCGTAGAAGATGTGGTTTCTCTTTTGTCTGTTGTTGTGCTGGGTTGTAATAATTTCGTTGCTTGGACTATTTGTGTTGGGCGGGACGTAGACACCTCCATGTTCCTCAGAACAATCACCATCCCTGACACCTTAAATTGTTAAACTCGATGGGAACCTAGGTTTGAGCGTTTCTTATGTGTCTTGGAGGTCCTAACCATTGCAGGGTAGGACGGGCGGGTAGTCAGTCTTACTTATTGTCGATTGATCATCGTTAAATGCATGCAGTTGCTTGATTGTGTTTCTTATGATGTGTTCATCGTGGTTGCATCTTGTTTGTCGTCGGGTGGTGACGCAGAGTTGAATGTGTTGTTTCCCTTGTACATGCACACACACACTTTTAAACAAAAAAAATTCACTTGTTATAAGAGGCTTGTCGCCATAACGAGGAGTTCGTTACATTTCCTCCATCTAAATATTTTCCTAAGAAAACTTATTTTTTTCATTTCCACTCAATGAGAACTTATATTATCTTAATTATGATTCAACATGAAGTTGCAAGTCTACGTCGACCTTATGTCAAATTTTTTCTTTCCTCTTTTTTGAACTTCGTCAAGGTTTGATTTTTTGAAAAATTTCTTTATATCTTGTGTTTCCTCTCTCATATGTGCCTCTTCCAGAATGAATTCAAAATATATTAGGAAATTTTCCTTTATTTTAGTTCGATTGACTGTATGGACACATGCCTCTTCAATTTTATACCATTTGTGTGCTATGTCATCCAATGTGTTTGGAAACATGTGAGTTCGAACTCTTTCATCCCTATATCCAACTCTTATCCATTCATTTTCTCACTAGTGAATATGAGCTACTGCATTGAACCAAGTTTTAAAGGTTAATATGTCGACTCTTCTTGATACAATTTTCCCTCTGAATCATTCAACATATTATAATGTATCAGTAGTCCACATTTTAAAGTGGGGGGAATTGGTTTCCCACAATCAAGCATCTTGACCAGTGAAGGAATCTACTAGGATTTGCACTCTTCCCTATTCTCTGAGTGTTTATTATACCTCATATATGTGGATCAATGGATAAGTTGTTTCATTGAACTGTAGGAGAGGTTTTTTTTTTAGTTATTCAAGATAAGTGTTGGTGTCTGTTTTTAATTTTTTCAAAGATGATAGGGACTTACTGCACAAAAAAACATGATCTAAATTTATTTATCAGTATTCCCTCTATCAACCAACATTATTTTTCCTGGGACTCGTAATTCTCTATATGTCAGTTATAGAGATTTATGTGTGAGTTTTTTCCCATAGACATTGAGGAACCAATTAAAATTTCTCCCTTTATATTTGGTTCGAAGTTATCCTTCTCTTCATGCATTATCTAATACAACCTGTGATATTCTTAATCTTTATCACATGTTTGTACCCATGGTTTTCCTTCATTTGGATCTAGGGGTATGCTTATTTTCCTACTTTTTCCTTTCAAGTTGATCTTATCTCTTTCTAGGGAGACAATGTTTTTCATGTTTCGACCCCGCAGTCTGCCTACTAACAAAGTGTAAGCATGAGTTCCTTCAACCAATTTTTTCACCTCGAACTTGACCATTGTTGGAATCCCTATTATATATGTTTTGACATTTTTAAACATTCCAATTGGCTCGATGAATCTTTGATTTGCTAGTTTTAAGTAATTCATCTTTGAATTCAATGGGGGCCTTCCAAGTTGTTTCCATATCTTCCAGAAAAGGATATTACTTGTGATCCAAAGTTGACTATGAATTCATTAATCATATTTTTTTCAATCTTGGGGTAGACTTGAGGATCATAATCATTCATGTGTTTATCTTGCAACAATTGTCTAATATTATTAAATGGTCATTGGTCTTATTTATAATCCCTCAGAATATTCAATAAGTCAATAAAGTCATTGATCGACCACTTTCCCTTTAGTATGTGGAGGAATTCAGCTAAGGTAGTGTCTGAAGTGTTTTTCTTCCTTCCATTGCTTCCATTTGTTTTTTCATGGTCAATATTTTTGAATAATTTTAGCACTTTCAACATTATTTTTCTTCTTGTTCTAGTTAGGGGTAAGTGTTTCTATATCCCATTTGTTGAGGTGGTGATTCTTGGTAAGTGTATTTATCTACACATGATCTGGTCACAACATGGATATTCTTTGATTTTAGTACCTCTTTCTTAGGAACAATGTGCAAGAGGTTCACATTCATTTTGTTCATAACTTTCTCCCATACTATTAGATAGTATTCCCGAGAGTGATCACCCACTCCACATTTTTGGCATAATATAAGGTAATTTATATCCTTATTATGATTGTATGGGATGATGTGATCATATTTCCAGCAATTAAAATAGTAGAATCAATATCGACCACGTCCTCTACCTCCTTGACTGTGTCCACCTCTATGGCCTCCTCTTTGTTTGGGATATGCATCTCCTTCATAGATGGGTATATGATTGATAACCATTATTTTTCTCTTCGGAGGCTTAGAAAGTGGAACTATTGAAAGATTTTGAGTTTTCTAATTTGTTACAAGATTTGACTGAGAATTCAATACAACCTTGTTTTCGGGGGTTGAAATCTAAGTATTTAACTTGACTGGTACAATATAATATTGATCTTCCATCGAACAATATTCCAATAATAATTGATTTTTCTCTCTTGCTAGAATTATGTGATGTGTTTGACATCCATTATCTATATACTCTATGCATTTTCCTCCATAAGGTTTCCTCGATTCATTTTTTTCTTTCTATTGACTTGGATTCTTCTTTGATAAGTAAATTCAATGAGTAGAGTATTGAGATTTTTTATATGGAGGAATATTTCCTTTGTTTTATTATGATTAATTTATTGCACTTCTATCAAAAGTTTGTCTCGTATGTGACCATCTCTATCATTTTTGCACCATACTTTTGAACATTGAGTGTCAATATGAATCATTTGTTGGAGGAAGCCTGCAATGTGCAAGATACCATTTCTAGTAGGAGATTTTTGAACCATGGGTCCCAATTCATCAATTTCGATACTATTGAATATATGGATTTGTTGATGGGTGCCTCTAGCTACCTCTCTCAAATTACAAACTTATATTTCTCGTAGGAACTATTGGGGCTGTTAATATTTCCAAGTCCGGTCTACTCCTGTTCGACTCAAACTCTTCATGTGCTCCGACAATATGCCACTCCTGGGGGTGTTTACGATTTGAAATTATGGGATCCCTATCATTTCACATCTCTTCTCTACACTTTTTCCTTTTATCCCACTCCAATTTTTGGATATCGAGTGAGGGTTTATATATTTTCATTCATTGTGTAGGCTTCCCTCTTGATTTTCGTGCATCTCTTTTTTCAGTTATCTTCCTCCTTGCTTCCGAAATTATTTGATCCAGTGGATTCGACTCAACTTATAGCATCTTATAGATCCTTTAGTCCCCCATCAGTGGTCTAACTTACTTTAAGTCATCAATTTTAACCATGCTTGTTCTTCTCATTTATTCAGGAACTAATCATAGGCTTCATGCATGTATTTACAATTAGCTTCTAATAATTCTTCCCACCCATCCTGCTTTTACTGGAAGTTATAATTTGGTGGAGGTGTGCACAAGAGAGGTTGGTACTCGACAATCCCTGACTCCATTACTTAGTAAAATTTCATGCAATAGGGATGGAACAATACAAAGAAAACCATCATGCAAGTCAGTGTAAAATTTATTTTTAACAGTTTTGACTGATGATCTATCCTCAATTTCTTGTTTTTTAATGTAGTCGTGGAAGATTATTTCAAACCACTCATTTAAATTTGTTTGACCTTCATTTTTAGTTTATCATTAACTATTCATCCAAAGATAGCTTGTGCATTAAAGGATTGGTTAAGATATTCCAATAAAGCCTCTAAGATGGCTTCTAGAAATTGCTCCTATGTCTCTGTGAAAAACCTTGATCGATATTCTACTAATGACAGTCGGTTCCTCCTTGAATAGTTTTTTATGTAGTAATCCAACATATCAGAGTAATTCTTCTTGTTTTCTTGTTGTAATCTAGGGGAACATATGAGAGTATTACCCATAGTTTGTTACACAAAGAAACATATACGATACAACTCTATATATACACACACATAGAAATATATGTAAACATACACAAAGTAGTGGGAGAACCATCAATATGCACTTTACTATGTACAAGAAAAGCCAACCTCTCATTTGTTACATAGTCACATATATATACTCATGTTTGTAATTACCTAGCAGTTATAACTTCCTAACTACCTTGGTTAGTCGACCAAACTGACTAGTCAACCAAATCATATATTCGAATTAGACAATCAGCTGACTTAGATTTGGTCGATTGGTGGGTCTAGTTGGCAGGGTCGACTAGCCCCTACAAATAACTCCAAATGTCACCTTTGTGAATTGTAGCGTCCTTTGGCTGTGTCGCTCCCCTTCATGAACCATCATGCCCAAACAAACCAATGCATCCCTTCATAGACCGACACTCCCAAATGAACCAATGCAACCCTTCGTAGACCGACGTGGCCATGAACCCATTTTCTCATCAACCCTTTGTGTCCCTTGGGACTAACGCACCCAACCTCTTTGGTGTGCCCTTTTGTTGTGCATTTTTTTTAACCAATGACATGGCTCTCTGTGGGTGTGCCAATGGGGTCATCCAACCTCTCTAATGTTTCCATGTTGCCATCAACTAACAGGTCCACTCCTTGGGCACCCCAAGTTGCCCCATCCTTTCCTCAACACAACCCAATTCCCTACCAATCATCACAACGAAAGTGATGTGTGTTCCCCCTTTGTGCCACATGTCACCATCATGCACCCAATATTGTCTTTCCCATGCCTACATGTCTTTATTTTTCGAATTGATCGCATGCTCCTTGTGTTCTATTTCCAAACTTGTCTCCATGTTTTCCTAAGGAGTGTGTGGGATCGGTGGATGTTACGAGACACCTTACAATAATTGTATGTAATACAAAGCTAAAAGTTAAAGCAAATATGAAACACTTAAAACATATAATAAAGTCTCTCCCCTTACAAACCATGATTGTAGGTGGCATGTTTCTCTTGAATAGTGATTATGAATTAGCCCACATTTCACATTTAATCGATGGTTATCCAATTGACAAACAAAGTTATTATTGTTTTTAAAACATTGAGAAAATATAAATGTGAGAAAAGCATATAATTATGTAATATATATCCAATGAAAAGCGTTATACGGAAATAAGGATAAATTTTGGAAGAGAAGACATAAAACGTTTTTTCTATTCCCACTGATTATTCCCACTGATTATTCCCACTGATTAGTACGAGACTCTCCTTTTTTCTAGATATATACTTGGAACTCTTTTTAATATGATTAAAAAAAAATATTAAAGAATAAATTGAAAGTTTAAGACTCATAAGTATTTTGTTTAAGTTTATTCTATTATAAATTACCACATTTTAAGCCAAAATTGTTAATTTATTTTTAAATATTATATTTTTTATATTTTGTAAAAAATATATGACATTTCATAATTCTATCTCTATTAAAGTTAATATGTAATTTGAAAAACACAAATACAAAGTTCTATTAAAAAAAATGTAAAATAACTAGAAATGAAACAATCAATCATTTGTACCCAAAATAAAAAATAAATAAAAATAAAACCAAATCTATATTTTAAATAAACAATAAACATTTTTATTTTAAAATAACTTTAACTACATTAAAAATTCATCTAAAAGTCATGGAATGAAAAAAAAATAAAAAAATTGCAAATATTTATATTTATATATGATATGTATAAAATGAAAAATATAATAATCCAAAAGCATATATGCATTTTTACATTTAAAACAAAGACATTTTTATTATAAAATAACATTAACTACATTAAAAAATCATCTAAATAGCATTTTTATTATAAAATAACTTTAACTATATTAAAAAATCATCTAAATAGTTTATGGAATGAAAATAAAAAAGGAAATTGCAAATATTTGTATTTATATATGATATGCATAAAATATTTAAAAAAAAACTAATAGTATATATGCATTAAAAAAAATTAGTATCATGCGATGGGAGATACAAAACTTTTACTAAAAATTCGGAATACCATATGGTCGGTAAATTCGTTTTACAAAACTATAGGAAATAATATATTCCGTTCAAACCTACCTTCAGTGTTCTCAAATATGAACTCGAACCTAGAACATCAAAATTGTGAACATCGTTCATTATCCAAAGAGTAGAAAACCACTGAATATTTGGTTGCTTCTTTTATTTTGCTGAAACAGTGTGCATCTTGCACTACACAATTCCAAGATACAATTCTAAGTTGGGGATATTTGCAAAGAAGTTGAAGGAAATGCATCTTGTCGGATGTATCTATGTTAAGTGCATTATAGAAAATCTTGTATATTTGAACATTTTTCAGGTTTTGTGAGGGAAATCCATGGATGAAGTGTATTATGAAAAATTATGTATATTTGAGTAGTTTTGGGAAATCCATGGATGAAGTGTATTATGAAAAATCATATGTATATTTGAATGGTTTTCTGTTTTTATGCATGTATCAATGGCATCTTTGTTAATTATATTATGAAAAATCATAAATATTTGAATAGTTTTCAACTTTTATGGACACATTTACGAGGGATTTGGTATTCAATATAGATTTCATTGGGCATAAAGCAACACTTGGTTAGTAATGCTTTCTTCATTAAGTGGTTTGTTTTATTTATTTGTAAAAAGTTATTACATTTATTAGGGATTTAGCATTCAATATGTTTGAGTTACTTCACAAACATCTAGGATTTTTTTTCCTAAGGTTTTTCCTTGTTTATTAGTCATAATTTGTCATTACCTAGTCTCCTATATTTTAGGGGAGAATATTCCACCTGGAGAATATTCTCTTTCAATTGACACTTTGGTTTGACTAGTTGAGTTGAGTTTAAATACTGTATTGGTTTTGTCACCATGCAACACTGGGATGATCACCATCTAATGCGCACTTTCCTTGGGATCATCACAAAACTGGTGCATTACCCTTGATTCCTTGATATACTTCTCACTACACTCTGTTCAGTTAGTTAACTGAAGACTAGTTGACTAGTTAACTCAGCTAGGTGGAAGCTCACTCTCGTAATTGCATGAGAGACTAGACTAGGTGACAGTTCACTCCCGTAACTGTTGGTGTGTGTCCAGATCACTCTAGACTACCACTATGGCGCATTGTTTCTCCTCCAGTGCGCACTCATTGAGTTATAGAGAGTATATCATGTGTAAATTATTCATTATTCATTACGGTCAATGAGAATTCTTCTATTCTTTCTCTCCTTCTTCTTTCTCAATTTCTCTCTGCAAATGTGTGTAGTATTTTCTAGCTAGATCTAGTTTGTGCAGGCTCAACACATTTATTGGTATCAGAGCCGATGGACTGCTAAAAAAAAGCTAAACCAAATTTTTTTGTAGGTACAAAAGATTGAAGACAACGGAAAAATGGATTTCCAAAAAGAATTCATTCTTACACCTTACAACCTCTTTGCATGGAAGTAGAAAATAAGTATTCATCTCCAAACCAGAGGGTTGTACAAGTTAATCTTGAATACAGATACAAAACTGACATCATCCATAGAAAAATCCAAGTATTTAAATCGCATGGGTGAGGCACTCAGAACAATTTGTAGTCTTATTTCTCTTGATCTCCTTTTTCATATATCTTCTTGTAAGACTCCCAATGAATCCTAGACCACCTTGGAAGGGATATTTGGAAAAAAAGATGAGATGAGGGGACACATGATGGAGGTGGAACTGCATACATTAGATCCAAAAAGCTTCGACAATATCCAAGATTTCTTTAGAAAATTCAAGGATTTATTGTCGCAACTCAAATCTTGCGGGGTTTATAAATCGAAGGAGGAGAAAGAAATGGTTCTCACCATTCTCTCCAAGCTTGGTCCTAAATTCTTTGTATTCGTATCCACGTTCCATTCTGACAGATTCGCCTATGGATCCACCTGGAAGATTCCTTCTCTTGAGGAATTTATTGAATCCCTGACATAAGAGAAAACCAAAATCATTAACATGGGCACAATCAAAGGCCCAAGGGTGCATGCACTCACTATGCAAGATGAAAGACACAAATATCAGAAATCTAAAGATAAAGACAAACGTAAATCTCATGCACATCTAAAGAAGTAAGGGTACACAAAACCCTTCATTGATGCCTCTGGATCCAAAGGGGAAAAGGGAAGAAAAGGGTAGAAATGCACGTACTGTCACAAAGGATTCTATCCAGAACCTGTATGCATGCAAAAACAAATAGATCTAATGACCCAAATACTTCATAAAACAACCTTGGAGATGGCACCCCAAAGGGTGCTAAGAAGAAGAAGCCAGAAGATCATAATTCCAAGAAAGAAAATTCTAGACATGCCTTGATTTCCATCAACTCCTCTCTCGATGCTTCGATCGTTGATTTAGGAGCATCACATCACATGGTTGCCTCAAAAGAAATATATTCTTCATTGGATACAAGCAAATGTCCTCCTATTCTGTTTTGGGACAACTCTTCTGTCGAATTCACCAGCAAAAGAAGGATTGAACTCACCAACGGAAGCTTTGAGAATGTGTTGCACGTTCCCAAACTTTCCGTCAACCTTCTCTCCGTGTATTAGATGACGAATTCTAGCACTGGAAATAAATTCATATTCACACCAAATGCCATGGACATATGAGACATGCAAACCAACTCCAGGGTTTCTACCGATGAGGTAAATCATCAATCTAGATTGTATACATTTTCTGAATTCATTAAACCTGATTCTGCTTTACTGCTTACTCATGTTGATGAAAGTAGTAGGATGTGGAAAAAAAGGTTTGGAAATTTGAATTTTAGATACATGCAACATCTTAGCAAGCAAATATTGGTTGATGTTCTACCAGACATCCATTTCTCCAAGGGAGTATGTGAGGGATGTGTTCTCGGAAAACACCCTCAAGAGAAATTCAACAAATGAAAGTCTCAGAGAGCCTCCGCACCTTTAGATCTCCTCCAAAGTGACCTCATGGGTCCTTTTCGGCATCCATCGATCAACAAAGTGAGGTTTGTTCTCATTTTTGTTAATGATTTATCATGTTTTACATGGATCTACCTTCTCAGGAAAAAATCTGAGGTCTTCCAACACCTCAAAGACTTCAAAGCCCTGGTTGAGACATAGTCCAGAAAGAAGATCAAATTCCTTTGAACTGATAACGGGGGATATTATGTAAATCATGAGATCCATAATCTTTTCCAAGAGGAGGGGATTCAGTTGTAGCATACAGTTCCCTATACTCCACATCAAAACGGAGTTGCTAAGAGGAAAAACGTATCTCTAAAGGAGATGGCATATTGCATGTTTCATGCAAAGTCACTACCACAGATAATATGGGATGAAGCACTTAATTTTGCAACATACATCCAAAAAATATCTCCCCATAGATCTTTCAAGGATAAGACCCCCTATGAGGCTTGGAGCGGCCTCAAACCAGAAGTGACCCACTTTCACATTTTCGGTTCACGTGCATGGGCCTAGATTCCCTTTGAAAAGAGGAAGGCACTTGATCCATAGAGCACTGAGTGTATTTTTGTTGGATACCTCAATGGTGTGAAGGGATCTAAGATTATTGATCTTTCCTCAGATCGATTCATCATTGAGTGAAGTTTCTAATTCGAAGAAAGTTTCTCCCAGGTACCTCAACAGCCGCATGAAGACACCTTCATTCTTTCACCTGTCTGAGATGATTAGCATGCACATGTCGAATCTTCTTCACACAATAGTTTTGATTTAGAGGACTCAGATGATTCATATTCAGAGTCAGTACAATTAGATGCAAAGTCAGACCATCCAGATGCAGTTGCAGAGCCAGATCATAGGCTCAAGTGGGCACATACTACTCTTAGGGATGCAGGGGATCTCGTTGGTGATCCAGCTGATACTAGGAGGAATCGATCTTATTTCAAGGAGCCTCATGTTGCACTCACTGCCACTGAACCATTTACCTCTATGCATCTTTTCTTGGTTCAGTCTTCAGATCCACAATCTTATGGAGAGGTTGTTGGAAATCCCTTTTGGCAATTTTCCATGTAGGAGGACTACAAATCCCTCCTCGAGAACCAAACTTGGGATCTAGTTCCCCTTCCTTCTGGGTGGAAACTTGCCATATGTAGATGGGTCTACAGGACCAAGAGCGTAGCGGATGGACAGATTAGCAGATACAAAGCCAGGCTTGTTGCCAAAGGCTTTCAACAAGTGCATGGTATTGACTATCATGAGACCTTCGCTCTAGTAGAGAAGATGGATTCCATACAATTGGAACTTGCGATTTCGACAACTAAAGGATGGGAATTCCAAATGGATGTGAAGAATACATATATTCACTGTGATCTCTCTAAGGAGATCTATATGAAGAAGCCCAGGGATTTATGCAGGACTCATCTTTGGTTTGTCGACTGAAGACGTCCCTTTATGGACTCAAGCAGGATCTGAGGGTATGGTATGCCAATATGGAATCCTACCTGTTGTCACAAAATTTTCTATGTTGTAAATCAGACCCGAATGTCTACATGCTCAAGACGGTTGATTCACTTATACTCTTCATTATGTATGTTGATGATTTGTTGATCACCAGTTGCTCAACTTCAACGATTGTTGCAGTCAAGAGTATTCTACATGACAGGTTTTTGATGATGGACATGGGTCCAAAACACTTCTTCCTTGGAATCAAGATCAGTCAGGATGCATCAGGCATCAAACTGTCTCAGGCCAAGTATGCACGAGATCTCCTTGAAATATTTCACATGACAGACTACAAGTCTTCTCTGACTCCTTTCCTATCAGGAGTCAAACTTGCGGATGGCGGGGAGACTCCACTGGTTGAAAGAACACTATACATACAACTATTGGGGAGCTTGTTGTATCTCACACACTCTAGAAAAGACATTTCCTTTGCAGTTGGAACAATTTCCAGGATCATGCAAGAGACACATGAGCTACATTGGAAGGCTGCAAAGTGTATCATTCGATACATACATGGCACCAACACCTTTGGGATTCATTATGCAGAAGACTCTACATTATATCTCATCGTGTTTACTGATTCTGACTTGTCTAGCAATAGCACTGATCACAAGTCCACATTTGGTTACTCACTCATTCTTGGTTTTGGGCCTATCTGTTGGTCGAGCAAGAATAAATATGCCATTGCTCTATATTCATATAAGGTAGAGTATAGAGGGTTAGTTAACATAAACATTCATTCTATGTGGCTACAACATTTTCTCACTGAGTTGGGCATTCAATTTTATCGATCGATCATCATCTGGTGTGACAACAAGAGAACTTTGAAGTTTTGCAGAGATCTAGTTCAGAGGCAGTGGACGAAGCACATCGATATACACATGCACTACATTTGGGACTTAGTACATGAGGGTATCATCAACTTACAGTTATGTCCTTCATCAGAACAGGCGACAGACATCTTCACCAAGACCTTCACTGAGAAGAAGTTTCATTCTTTGTGAAGTCATCTTGGAGTGAAGGACACAGTTTCCTAGAAAATGTAGTTCTTATTTTTACATACATTGTACCTTGAGGAGGGGGTTTTCCCATGAGGTTTTCCCTCTTTCATCACTTTATTTCAATGCATATTTTGTATTTGGGTACCTAACATGGCCTTGTTGCTGGGACACATTATTTATTTTCACCATAGTGATGTTCATGGGGTGTTGTAGTTACTTCACACACACCTAGGATTTATTCGTCCTAATGTTTTTCCTTTTTTATTAGTCATAATTAGTCATTATCCATTCTCCTATATTTTAGCGGAGAATATTCAACCTGGATAATATTCTCTTTCAGTTGACACTTCAATTTGACTAGTTGAGTTGAGTTTAGATGTTGCATTGGATTTTTCACCATGCAACATTGGGATCATCACCAGCTAATGTGCACTTTCCTTGGGATCATCACCATACTGGTACATTACCCTTGATTCCTTGATCTACTCCTCACTACTCTCTCTTCAGTCAATTAACTGAAGACTAGTTGACTAGTTAACTCAACTAGGTGGCAGTTCACTCCTGTAACTAACTGAGAGACTAGACTAGGTGGCAGTTCACTCTCGTAACTATCGATGTGTATCCAGATCACTCTATTCCTCCACTATGGTGCATTGGTTCTCATCTAGTGCACACTCATTGAGTTATACAGAGTATATCATGTGTAAATTATTCATTATTCATTACGGTCAATGAGAATTCTTCTATTCTTTCTCTCCTTCTTCTTCTTTCTCAATTTCTCTCTGCAAATGTGTGTAGTATTTTCTAGCTATATCTATTTTTTGCAGGTTCAACACATTTACAAAATATAGATTTCATTGGGCATAAAGTAATACTTTTTCATTAAATGGTTTGTTTTATTTATTTTGAGAAAATTATGGAATTCATATTTAAAGTTGAGTATCTCGAGCAATATGTCATTAGATCGAAGGTAGAATGGATAAAATGATAAATTTAGAGTTTTAAGTACAAATGATTGATAAAGTTGATAATGTTTACGGAGTTGGTGACTGGTCATTAAAAATTTCATTCTGTGAAAATTTCTTTTAATAAATTTTAATTCTTAAGACCTAATTTGAGGTCTTATAATTTTTAAAACTCCACAAGTTTGAATATTACTTATGTTCCAAATTGGTTGTGGTAAATTGAAATTTTTCAACATTTTTATTTTAAAATTCTATCAAAATTGCATTCAATAAATTTCAAGCTGAAATTTGAGTTCTTGAAAATTTTAAAAACCTCGACGTTTGAGCTTTACTTATCTTCAAA
>ML782368.1:258222-281725 GCA_009831015.1 Picea engelmannii | reverse complement strand
TTTATAGCGTGCAATATTTAAAACTACGCTATGCAGAATAGTCTGTGTGTTGAATATCAAATATTCAGTATTAGAGAAGGTTGATCAAAATCAATTTTGATCAAGAGAAGGTTATATCAGAACAAGTTTATAAGAGAAACAAATCTGTTGAAAAGTGAAATATGGCTTCTACCCCAAATCTACAACCTCCCACTTTTATAGGAAAGAATTATGTGATGTGGTCTTTGACCATGAAGGCATTTTTTTGAGGTCAACACATATGGGAGATCATCAAGAATGGCTATGTGGAAATAGTAGATCAAGCAACATACAATGCCCTCACACAACCTAAGAAGGATGTCTTGAAAGATTAAAGGAAGAAGAATGGAAAGACGATGTTTTTTACATACATCAAGCCAAGCATTAGATCGTAATCCCAAGAGTTTCATCAACAAAGCAATCCAAGGATGCATGGGACATATTAAAAACCTCTTATCAAGGTATGGACAAAGTAAAGACTTCAAAAATACAAATTCTTAGAAGAGATTTTGAAACTCTATTAATAAAAGATATAGGCATAGTAGATTCTTTTTATACCCATGTCATTATCCTGATAAATCAGATTAAGTGTCATGGTGAAACCATAAAACATAGAAAAATTTGTTGAGAAGGTACTTAGGAGTCTTCCTCATAAATTTGATACCCTTGTTGTGACTCTAGAAGAGAGAAAAGACTTGAGTCAATTTAGTCTAGATGAATTGGAAGCTTCCCTCATTAATCATGAGAACATATTAAATAGGTCAAGTATGTCATTATAGAATGCATTTTTTGTGCAATCATCTATAAATCGTGGAAGAGGAAAGGGGATAGATAACTCTAGAGGAAAGGGAAGATGTTCTTTCATAGGTGGACATAGTAGCAGTCCTGGAAACACTGGTGGAAGAGGTCAAAGCCAAAATACCAGTCATCCAAGTGGTGAGAGAACTAACAAATCAAAGATTAAGTGCCATTATTGTAAAAATCATGGACATTATGCATATGAGTGTAGGAAGAGACATTATAATCAAAACAAGCAAAGTTAAGATCAGTCAAACAACACAAATAATCAAACCCACCCTATGTTTATGGCATGCGTTAAGGTAATGACTATAGTATCATCATTTGAATGAAATGTTTCTCAAGAAATTCTATGTGACATATGGTATTTAGATTCAGCCTGTAGTAATGACATGACATGAAACATAGAATTATTTTCTAGTTTGGATGAGTCAGTCCAAACCAAGCTTACATTTGGAACATATATCCAAGTCATTGTCTTAGGAAAAAGAAGTATAAACATTATAAATAAGCAAGGAGAACATAAATTTATGCCTGATGTATATTATGTTTCTGGTTTGAAGCATAATCTGATGAGCACAGGACAACTGTTGCAAAAAGGATATAGAATCTACATGGAAGATAATCACTGTGTGATTATGGATAAATGCCCAATAAATCAACTTATTTGAAGAATCCAATTCACAAGTAACATAACGTTCCCATTGACATTGAAACCAACCAAGAATAAGAATACAGTGCTAGCTCTTGGTAAATCAAAAGATGCACAGTTAGACATTGCATTTACGACAAAAAGTGTGTGTAGTTTCAATGAAGAAAATGGTGTGCGCAATATCAAGAAAGGAGAAAGTGGTGCAAAAATGAAGGCAACATTTTGATCTGAAGTACACGATGATTCCTGGCTATGGAATTTCAGATTTGGACATTTGAACTTTGGAGGTCTGAAGATGCTACACACAAAGGATATGGTAAAAGGTCTTCCATTGATTGAAAAACCATAAAGGATATGTAAAGGCTGCATATTTGGCAAGCAACATAGAGAATCATTTCTAATTGACAAGTCATACAGAGAAAACAATCCACTGGAAATAGTACATTCAATCATTTTTTGACCAATCAAAACTCCATGTATAGGAGGTAGTACTTATTTTCTAACATTTATTGATGAATTCTCAAGAAAGACATGGATTTATTTCCTAAAGCATACATCTGATGCATTGGGTTTTTCTCAATAGTTTAAATCACTTGTGGAGAAACAAAGTGGTTATTACATCAAGTGTCTAAGAACTGACAAATGAGAAGAATACATTTCAAAAAAAAATCATAACTTTTGTAAATATCATGGAATATACAAGCAATTTACCACATGCTATACACCGCATCAGAATGGTGTTGCAGAGAAAGAACATAACCATAATGGAGATGGTGCGTAGTATGTTGGTAGCCAAACATTTTTCAAATTAGTATTGAACTGAGGAAGTAGCAACTACAGTATACATCTTGAACATATGTTCGGCAAAGAGTGTGAAGAACAAAGTTCCTCAAGAAGCTTGGATAGGATTAAAGCATAATGCGACACACTTAATTTTTTTTGGTTGTATCGCATATGCACATGTTCCAGATGAATTGAGAAAGAATTTGGACAACAAAGGACATAAATCTATATTTTTGGGGTATTCTATTGAAACAAAAGGATAGAAGTTGTATGACCCTATTGCAAGAAAAGTCATAATCAACCGCAATGTTCAGTTCTTGGAGAATGAAGTATGGGATGGAACCATAGAAAAGAAAATCAAAATTATTGATGCAATGGAGCATGATGACATAGAAAATCAAGTGGTTCAAGCACCAACCATAGGACAATGCACAGTCCCTTCTATACATGGCACTGCGACACAAATCACAACAAAGAATACTCGAATAAGAAAATAAGGTGTGCACTCTATACCTAGAGTGCAACAAACACCAACAAGTAGTTCGAGTAGTTCTACATCTCTAGATCCAACATTACCAAGTCTATTACCAAGAAAGACAAGAAGTCTATGCGACATCTATAATGAAGACGAAGAAAATTCATTTTTAGTTTTTGCTATATTTTCACAAATATATGATCCATTAACTTTTGAAGAAGCTGTCGAATATGATATATGGGCACAAGCCATGGATGAAAAAATCAAATGCATAAATAACAATCAGACATGGAAATTGGTAGATGTACCTGAACATAAGGATGTGATAAGTGTCAAGAGGATTTATAAAACCAAGCAAGATGCATATGGAAATGTGCAAAAGTAGAAGGAAAGGATAGTTGCAAGAGGTTTTACACAACAATCTGGAATTGATTTAAATGAAACATTTGCACCAGTTGGGCGCATGGACACAGTCAGAACTGTGTTATCCATTGTCTCACAGTAAAAGTGGCTAGTTTATCAGATGGATGTAAAGTCCACATTTTTTAATGGAAATTTAGAAGAAGAAGTGTACGTGGAACATCCAAAAGGTTATGAGCTCCTAGAACAAGAAGACAAGGTGTACAGATTGAAGAAAACCCTATATGGATTAAAGAAAGCTCCTAGATCTTGGTACAATCAGATAGATTCCTATCTTACACATAATGGATTTCAGAGAAGTGAAAGTGAGCCAACACTGTACATCAAAGCAAATCAGCAAGGTAACATATTAATTGTTTTCTTATATGTAGATGATTTGATTTTTACAAGTGATTTTGGTATAGAAGAATTCAGGTCAGTCATGAAGGATGAATTTGAAATGACTGATTTGGGGCTAATGAGATATTTTCTCGGAATAAAAGTTCACCAGTTCAAAATCGATGTACTTATATCAGAGTATAAGTATGCACATGAAATTTTGAAAAGATTCAACATGATAAATTCAAAATCATCCCCAACACCTGTCATAATAGAATTAAAGTTAAGCAAGGAAAATAAAGGGTCCAAAGTGGACACCACATTGTTTAAAAAACTGGTATGCAGTCTTACGTATCTAACAACGACAAGACCTAATAGTTTGTATGGAGTGAGCCTAATTTCAAGGTTGAACATGGAAACTCCAAAAGAATCACATTGGAAGGCAGGAAAGAGAATCATGAGATACATGAATGGAACAAAACATTTTAACATTATATACTCTACTTCAAAAGAGTTCAGACTTATTGGAAATAGTGGCAGTGAATGTGGAGGCAACATAGATGATAGGAAAAGTACCTCTGGATACTCATTTCATTTTGGAATAGTATGGTATCATGGGAATAAAGGAAGCAATCAATAGTGACTCTTTCTTCAGTAGAAGCAGAATGCGTCACAACCACACGCGTATCTTGTCAAGCATTTTGGATGAGAAGAATGTTAAAATATTTTTTGTGGGAACAACAAGAACCAACAACATTATTTTGTGACAACAATTCAACAATCATGTTATCAAAGAACCATGTGTTTCACAAGAAAACCAAGCATATTGATACTAGGTATCATTTTATCAGAGAATTGGTGAATAAAAAATAGATCTATTTAGAGTTTTGCAAGTCAAAAGAACAAGTCGCAGACATTTTTACAAAGGCTTTATAAAGAGATGCATTTTAGCATTTGCACAACAGTCTAAGAGTCTGCGCAGTAACATATGACTCATAGTAAAATTGTAAACTCAATTTTTGATGTAAATTTTTGTAATCCCACCCACTTATAATTAAGGGGGAGTGTTGGAAATAGTAATTACAAGTTGGTGAGATCTTCACATCTCCGTTGATTTGTTAGTCATTCAATTTGGCAGTCAGTCGAATTGTCAGTCTATAGGTTTTTCTGTCAATGTGTGAATACAAAGTTCCACGTTTACACAAGATCAGTTTAGTCAGTTGGCAACAAGGGAAGTAAATTAATAGATTCTATCTTTATGTTTCTCGATTCCAGTTAAGTAGTTGAAGAGTCAGTCAGATTAATGGTCGTCTTTAATGTTGAGTCATTTTTTACTTCTACATTAAGTCCCAGTCACAATATTTATATGTGTAAGTCTTTAGATAGTCGAGACAAGATGCAGAGAGAACAATCGAGAGGAGAAACAATAGCTAAAGGTAGTCCAATAGGACTAAGATATCAAGCTATGTGTATGTGTTCTAAGTTGCAGAAGTTGTTTAGAGGTTGCCTGAGCTGAAGCTCGTCACAACTATCTTATTTTGTATTCGCGTGCTACGTTGAAGTTAATATATATCAAGTAGTTTGTGTATTGACAACTCATGTGTATGTTGAGATTCTATTGTATTTTTGAGTTTATGTGCTAAGAATAGCACTGTGTTATTATGCATTCAAAAATCATTTCATTAAGTGTGTTTTATCATAGCACGTAGTAAAATACAGTAAATTGTCCATTGCACGATAAGTCTTGAGTGTTCAACGACGAAGTTTGTGATGCGCGGTATTTAAAACTGCATTGCGCAAAATAGTCTGCATGTTGAAGATCAAATAAAAAATACATACATGCAAAAATAAATTTTGAATATGAATAATATACAAAAAATTTCACTCATGCAACATGACAAACTATAACAACCAATTTCGTAAAAATCTCAAGTCAAGCTAGAAAAAAGTAATTTTGCATAAGATTTCCTTAAATTCATGCACAAGATTTCCTTAAATCCATTAAAACTTTGCAAATCAAAACACTTCTTTGTTGAGATTTAGGATGATTTATCCACTTAAAAACAAAATCGTATGTGCACATTTTCTACATTTTATAATATGTTGAGGAAGTTTAAGCATTATTTCACACTTTAAAACAATTTTATCCCACATAGAAGAAATAGTGTATCCATGTCCACATTACATTAATGGAAAACACTATTAGTCCAAATAGAGAAGAAAAAGTGTATCCATGTCCACATTAATTTCGAACAGGCAAATTAATGTTCTATGTTTTTGTCACACCTCAAATAGACGTTGAACATTAATTTAGAATAGACAAAAATGTAGAACTGCAAAATACAATACAAAGAAAAAACAACATTTAAAGATCATTTCTATGTGGCAATGCACACTAGATAAATCCCCATAACTACCACCCTAATTTCACCAAATATATGTTTATCAAAAATATCATGACGTAATGTAAACTTCATTTTGTTTTTTGTGATAGAATATGGAAGTACATACTAAGCATAATTCAGCAAAGAAGATAATCTGTGTGCATCTAGAAGCCACCTCACGAGCAGGACAAAAGAAATGAATCACCCAGAGAAATTGGGCCTATCGGATCCCGAAAAAATTCCTTGCTTGATAAACATTTTCCTTCACCAAAAGATTTTCCTTTCGAGACCTTGGCACAAGATTTCCTCAAACCCATGAAGAATCAACAAGTAAAAATACTTGTACCCTAAGATTTCTAGAATGACAACATAAACTAATAAACATGTATCCAAAACATTTTTTTAATAGATTAAATATTTTCATGAACTTTAAGCATTAGTTCACTAAATTTAGTAACCTCTATATAAAATTATATAACATTTTGTACATAATACAGAAAAAAATAATTAAAATTAAAATCTTCACTTCTTAGTACATAGTCAAAATATAACATGACAATGTTTCCACTCTTGACATTAAATATTTACTAACACAATCACATTATGAAAGTGGTTGATATATGTTGAGAGGATGACCATAAAAGTTTGGAATTGTGCACCAAATTTAATTTGGAGTTTAAGTAAAATTTATTAACCCTTATCCAGAATTAAAAACTCACCATAAATTGCTTTATCGCGCCATTAATTGCACCACACATTTTGCATCACACGTTTTATCTACATTCAACCAATCACATTTCATTTGCATTCAACCGATGAAAAAAAATTTAAAGTTAATAAATGTAAATGAAAACACACATTTATAAACTATGCACTATTTGCAATTGGATTTTATCAATATACACATTACAATATGTAACAACTTTTAATTAAACTCTCTCAAAAAAATTCCATTGAAATATTGTTCTTTTAAAAATTAACATCAATTTGCATGGTCTATTTGTCACCACATTGTATAAAATAAAAATCTTAATATTTTTCCAAATTTATAAAGAAACACCCTAATCTTTTTCATGTTCATAAAGAAAAACTTTAATCTTTTTAAATGAAAACCCTTAAATTCCAAGTTTCCCTAATCAAACATTACACATCCCAAAAATTCAAAATCCTTGGCATGGAAAAAGCCACATGCACAAGATAGAATAGTTTTTGTATCTTGCAAAAACCTTTTTGTTGGCCACCACTTTATGATATCTAATATGAACATTGGAATCTAATATGTTATGAATGGATATAGACCTTCTCTCATACATTTTTATATCTATCAATACTGTTGCAATTAGGTCATAGCTATTCTTTTAATTATTTATTTTTCATCATAATTTAATATGGCACATTTAAACAAAAAATTCTTAAACAATTGAAGACTCATAGAGAAAGGATAATCCTTTGCTTATTTAAAGGCCCAATTCTAGTCTTTTCCATTATCCATATCGAGTAAAACAAAAACCACTTTTTATATGTTTATCTTTGTGTTTAACTTACATTATATCCTACATATCTCTCTAGATATTGCAAATTCCTATTAAAAAAAATAAGAAAGATAACTCTATGATCAACAATCAAAGTAATCACTAATCAACACATAATTGAATAATTCACAACATATATGAATCACCTCATGCGCTGCAATTGAATGGTGACCGATTCAGGGATCCAACAATCTATGGATTCATCTATTCAGTTATCCACGCTCCCGTATTAAAACCAATGAATCTCTTCTATATCAAAACCAATTGCTACAATTGAGCTACAATTGAATGGTTAGTAATCTGGGGATCGAACTATCCACAGATTCAGCGATCCAATGATCCACGCTCCTATATTAAAACCAATAGATTTCTCCTGTATCAAAACAATCGCTCTTCTATTATATGACCTGCAATTGAATGGTGGGCGGTCTGGGGATCCAACGAGCCATGGATTCAACGATCCACTAATCCACGTTCCTGTTTTAAAAATAGTGAAAAACCCTAAATACACTCCACTAAAATTAAACGGAGCACGTATTAAGGAGGGAATTGAGGAATAATGAATTGATAAGTACTAAGGTAAAATAAATACAGTTTTAAAATTGAAATTCAAGATGGATTAATGAAATGATAAAAAGTAAGGTAAAACAAAATTGAAAATGAAGATGGCTTAATGAATTGATAAAAACATAAAGTAAAATACTTCCATAATGTAAAAACTATTACGACTTATGATCGACCTTATGTAGTGGACATCAATTCACCTCTTTCTTGCCTACCTCAATGGGATGCTAAGACGATTCTCAATGGGATGCTAAGACGATTGAAGTTGTTGATCCCAATGTCAATAATATTTGTTTAGGACAACAAAATCATAGTTGGAAGTAGCATACCAACATTGCTTTGATGACTTGTGTTTTTCAAACTTGTCATCCTATTACCTACTTAGATGCACCAGGACAACCTAAATGGGAGAAAGTTATGAATAATGAGATGGATTCTCTTCTAAAGAATCATACTTTCGTAATGAGATGGATTCTCTTCTAAAGAATCATACTTTCGATTTATTTCCTCGACCTCAAGGGAAGAACATCTCGAAGTGTTGATGGGTCTACATGACCAAATTTATCTTTAAAGGTTTTGTTGAGCATCATAAAGCTCACTTGGTTGTAAGAGTGTTTTCTCAACAAGAATACATTGACTACAGAAATGAATTTTCTTCTATTATAAATATGAATTTTGTTCAACTGATTCTTTCCCTTGCTACTCATTTTGGATGACATAACTGTTGACTATTCTCTAACAACTCTTAGTATCCTTCGATACCACATTGATATTCCCCAACACAACACCTAGAATTTAGCTCAAAATAAAATCACTTTATCTACTAAAAGCACAACTGAGTAATCAACTAAACATGTAGTAGAAGCACAAATAAAGAAACCAAAATTACCACACATAGACATCAATATTTTCATGTATAAAACCTTGAAAAAATGCTAGAGGGAAAACCAATCCTATGATGTGTTTATTAAGGTCAAATGAGGGCTCCCATAAAAGGGAAAATGTGCCACTAAGAGAAATACAATTGCAAACAAACATGGCATAGTATGTTCTGTCATACCACCCTTGAAAATCATGTTTTTTGAGGTGTACATGATTTGTCTTCTTGTGAATCACTTATGTACGTGATTATATCCACTGTGACTCGTGTATATATACATAAAACTTTCTTATGACACCCCCCTTTCCTATGGCTTCAATCCTATGAAACCCACCTGCAACTGCCTTTAATCTCTCTCTTCCTTGACCTATATGATCTCTATATGGAAGTCATTCTCCACCTATCCAAGATCTTGAATCACGGTCCTTTGTGATCTAAACCTCTCTGCATCAACACTTGGATGAAATATCTTCACCTAACCAATGATGTCTCCTCACTTTCATTTAAGCAAAAGTCCTTCTTTGCTTCTACACTCCTCATGCTAGAAAATTCATTTTATATCCTTGATCTTGGTCTCTCACCAAAAGTCTCAACCTTGATCTCTCTCTAAAGTCTCTCATAAGTGTATCTCACACAATCCTCTTAACCTTTCCATCTCACCATAGTTCCCTTGTTCTTGGTATCGTACTAAGCGTCTCTCAATATTGGTATCTCACAAAATATCCTCACCTTGATCTCTCACCAAGGTTCTCTTAATCTCTCTCATCAATCGTGACTTCCTCCTATAGTATTTTCCTCATTTACATGGTTTTCCTTTTATAATCATGATTTTACCCCATATACAAAATAAATCTTTAAGTGATCAAAGGATGAGATCTAATCTCGCCTTCACTTTAGTTCTAACGGCTAGGAATTAATTTAACATTCACTTAAGTCACTAATTCCAATAACTTAGGAATTAACTTAATTAAACTCATGTTAAATCTAAAAGTTCATTCACTTTAATAGTCACTTTACTAATGTGAAACTCCTATGTCTTGACTACTTCCACATGATAAATACATGCCTATGCGGAAGTACTTTTCTGATGCTACCAATAACATAAACACTCCCTCTTAGCAAGGAAGGTACTTCTCCCACCTCCATTTGGCTCTATATTCACTACTAGATCTAATACCATGGCTTCTCTCCAATACACCTGATTGGTTTCTCCCTCTGACATAGAAGTTATCCCTGCCATCTCACTCTAACCCCTCTTTGAAGACTCACTACCTTTGAACATGCACCTAGAAGCCTATTTCTCTTGAGAATCATGCATGGCCATATCATACCATGAGTCCTTATTGATAGACTTGGAAGGTCGCTCCTTTAAACATGAACCTAAAGGTTGACTCCCTCTGAGCTACTCAACCTTAGCAGCCTCTCACACCTTGTTCTTTGCCACTGATCTTGATCCATGATCCAATATCCCCTTCAATCCTTTTAAAGGATATCATCCTGGGATAATGGTTCAGTTGAGGAATAAAAGTCAATGAATATCCAAGCCCTAAAAATGTCAACATCATTCCTTCAATATTGTTGGTTGGTTGTTATATCCCTTGATGGGCCTCTTTGCTTCTTTCCTCAAACCTTTCCCTACACAATTTTTTTATCCATATATGAGTCACTAATTCCAATAGATTTGTCATATTTTTATCTATGGATGAATGTCCTTATTCACTAATATGATATCCCTTTGATTCACTTTCCTTCATGGCTCAAATACTTGATAAAAAGTTCGTCTTTTCTTTTAAGTGGATGACCCACTCATATGAGAAAAAATCATTCTCTTCTCCTATGTGCTCTCATCCAGCTCATATCTCTAGATGGAAGTCCTTCTCTACCTATCTAATATCTCCTTGCATAGTTCTCGATGTCCTACCATTTCTCCGAAAGCCACCCAACAAAATATTCCTACGAAAGATGCCTCTCTATTATGTTGTATGAACATGTACCTGACTGTCAACATTGTGACCCTCATATCTACGCAACTATCCATTTTGTGACCCATGTATGTATGCAACTATCACCATTGTGACCTGCATATACCTTCGTACACCTGCAAAAACACATGTTTTTCCTTAGTACTGTTGTTTCTCAGAAATCGATCCTTCGATTTTCACCTATTGGTTTATATATATACTAAGATCTCCTACAGATATGATTGATATTCTACAAAATATAGTGTATTTTTGCTTAGTCCTTCAAGAACCCACCTTGAAATTCCTTATACCATAGATATGCTCTTGTAACCCTAGATATGAACTTGATCTCTCTCGTGCTCACTCATATGTCATAGATCTGTCATTGTGCACTTGGTTTCCTCCCAAAGAAACCTTGCTTTGATACCATGCTTATTATTCTCTAAAAAGCCTTGGTATACTCTAATAGCATGTTGAGATTCCCCTACCCATGACCTGACAGTTAGCACAAAATTAAATCACTTTATCTACTAAAAGAACATATGAGTAATCAACTAAGCATGCAATGAAAGAACAAATAAGGAAACCCAAAATATGACACGTAGACACCAATATTTTTGGGTATAAACCTATGGAAAAACCTTGGAGGTAGAACAAGTCCTAAGATGTTTTTATTAAGCTCAAATAAGCCCTCCCATAATAGGGAAAATGGCCCACTGAGAGAAATACAACTGCAAACAAATGTGACACAGTCTTGTCTATCATATGGCCCATGAACAACATGTTTTTCAAGGTGTACATGATTCTTCTTCTTGTGAATCGCATATGTATGCGAATGTATCCACTATGACCCACAAACATGTACTAAAAACGTATGTATGACATACCCCTTTCTTACAGCTTCAATCCTGTGAAACCCACCTACAGTTTGCTTTTCCCTCTCTCCTCCTTGACTTGTATGATCTATAGATGTAATTCCCACCCCACTTATCAAATATATTGAATCGCAGTCCTTTGGATCGAAACCTATCTACATCAACACTTGTATGAAATATATTCACCCAACTAGTGATATCTCCTCACTCTCATGTAAGAAAAAATCATTGTTTGCTTCTACACTCCTCACACTAGAAAAAGTCCTTTTTTTTCCTCAACCTTAGTCTCTCACAAAAAGTCTCAACCTTTATCTCTCGTCAAAGGCTCTCACATATGTATCTCACATAAGTTTATTAACCTTGGCATCTCACCAAAGTTCCCTTATTCTTGGAATCTCACCAAGAGTCTCTTGATCGTGGTATCTCACAAAAGATCCTCACCTTTGTCTCTCACCAAGGTTCTGTTGATATCTCTCATCAAGAGTGACTTCCTCACGAAGTATCTTTCTCCACATAGGATTCATTTTATAATCATGAGTTTACCATAAATCCAAACCCCTAGATCTCCAAAGTGATCAAAGGTTCAGATCTAATATCACCTTCACTTTAGATTTATCGGCTAGGACTTGATTTAAATTTCACTTAAGTCACTTATGCCAACAACTTAGGAATTAACTTAATTAAACTCATGTTAACTCTAAAAGGTCATTCACTTTAATAATCACTTTACTAAAGTGAATATTCTAAGTCCCGACGACTTCAACATGATAAATACATGCTAGTGTGGAAGTACCTGTCTGATGCTACCTCTAACATCAACAAGAACCACCAAATGGATGTGAAGAGTGCCTTCCTTCTTGGTGTCTTAAAATTTTCATGATACAACCTCCTAGTTTTGTGACATATTTTAACCTTGTTTGTTGACTTTACAAGTTTCTTTATGGTTTGAATAAATCTCCTAGAACTTGGTATGCTAAGATCGAATTTTTCTTTCTTCATCTTGGTTTCAAACATTGTGAATATGATCATAGTTTAGATGCAATCCATACTCATGGAAATACCATGATTATTTCTATATATGTTTATGAACTTGTCACAACTGGCAATATCATTGATCTCGTTCTTACATTCAAGAAATAACTTTTTGATTCCTTTGACATGAAAGATCACGATATTCTGCACTATTTTTTGGGTCATCAAGTATTACGATTATCTCATGGTTTATTCATTTCTCAATCTAAATATGTAATGAATTCCTTGAAATTTTTTAATGTGGAAGACTATAAGACATGTGTTAATCATTTTCAGTGTAGAGTTAACTTGATTAAAACTTATTAATCTTCTAAATCTGATGCTACTCTCTATCAACAATTGATCAAAAGTATTATTTATCTCACTCATAATCAACATGACATTTATTTTGTTGCTAGTGTGGATTCTCGATTTATGTATAACCCCATAGACATCCACTGGATTTATGATTTCTCAATTGTTCATTCTCTCAAGCTTACCACTCATCCTGGTATCAAATATTTCCTAAGTTCAAATTCATTGCTTGGATTCACTCACTTTGACTAAGTTGGTGACAGTGATGATCACAAGTTCGCTTTTGGCTATGTGTTTATATCCAACATTGCATTGTTGCTTTGGTCATGCAAGAAACAAAAGGTATTATGTATGTCGAATATAAAAGCAGAGTATCATGGTGTTATTCATGCATGAACAAGTGCAATATGGATTCTCCAACTCTTGGGTGAACTTGAGTTTCCTGTACAGACCTTGAATACACTCTTTTGTGATAATTAGAGTGTTATTCAAGTTGCTAAAAATCTTATTTCACATAATAAAATGGAGCATGTCAAGCTCCATGCTCACTATTTGAGACAATTATTTCAAGATAAGGTTGTCACTCGTGTCCACTACAGATCATATGATCACATTGTTGATATCTTTACTAAGCCCTTGTCTAAAGCTAAGTTTATAAAGCTGCATACTATTCTTTGGCTTCAGGAAGTTTCAATTATGGGGGGTTGTATTTCTRACGTAATTTCACCTCCTAAATATCTATAGMCATGTGCTTATGGGGGGTTGTTGGAACCTCACGTTCATATRGTTCATCATACTTCTYCTRGAATCGATTGGTCAGRCGGTCAACCAATAGTTGGAAATAGTTGGTYGGGTGATTCACTCGAATTTGACATCAGTCGGTTCAGTATTCAACTAAATTGTAGGTCAGAGAATCAACTAGAATTTGAATATGGTTGATCAGTCGATCGAMCAGACCAACAATCGACTATGATTTGAATGCATGGATGGTTATGTTGAGTAACTTTGTTGAGATGACTAGACARTGTGGATTTTATGGAGTCAAATCTAACAACTGATGGTTGTATGCAGATAATATCTTCTTGATTTATGGGAAGTTGGTTACATATTGAGCCTATAAATAAAGGACCCGATGGGTCATTATCATTTGGTTGAAATTAAAGACATTATTTTCATTATGCAATGTGATGTTTTGATCATAATGCACCATGCTTAGATGTTGTAATGATGTCTTTAGAAATGAAAAATATTTTCTGAAGTTATTCCTCTTTGATTATCTATAGATTATTTAATTTATTTTGTATTAGGTTACACCCAATCCCAAACACTATGTTCATTTATTTCTGGATTTCCTTTTCAATCTACCAATAATTGTAACCATTCTAAGGTTAGGTGCTTCTTTATTTAATTTTAAGTATCAAAACATTTGGAATCATCCCAAGAAGTGTGTTCTTGGGTGAGGTGGGCACACCCATTTTATGGTGGTGATGGTTGGGATATGTCACAGATTGGTACCAAATTTAGTGGTTTATAACAACGGGCCTTTGAAGGGGCCTACTACATGACAAGGTAGAAATTCATGAAAGTTTTATTTTAAATTAATTAATTAAATTGGACAACATCAAAGGTGTAGTTTTCATGATTGAAACACTTCTCTTTATCCATAGAAACCATGTTCAATTGATTCCTCACAGCCGCAAATTTCCAGTGATCCCTCACTTGCTCGATTTGGGCATATGAATTGATAGTTGTGCCCTTGGGGAAGAAACCACACATGAGTCGTTGATCTATCCCATGCAGGCATTCTCAATAGTGGATATGCACCCTGTTTTATCCTTTTATACCACATGCACAAGGGAAGTCTTTCCCACCCGAGTTATAATTAAAACCAATCCTTTGTTAACTTGTGAGGGAAATATATCTATGGAGCCATGCAGAACATACACAAAACCTACCTTTTGATTACCATGTGAGTGCCAACCCATATTCCCACTCATTTCTCAGTATTCATTCGTATAGACCAATTGTCTCCCTTTGATTGGTCCATTAGCCAACATGTGTTAGTATAGGATTAGCGTAGAGGTAAAAAAAATGCAAAAATGCATTGGACTAGATCGGAAATTCTTTGGGAAGAATTAGATTCAGATTGTTTTGACCAGTTCCTAGTGGCCTGATGGACATGTGAATCGGAATGGATCCATATGGAGGCTTGTGCGGGGTGTCCTAGTGGTTGATGGGCTAGTGGATCAGTGGACCTAAGAAGATCAAAGTTAATAGAAACATGAGGATGACTAGCAAGGAGATGGATAGCCAATATCATGGGTTAGTTGGTGGCCTAGTTCCTGGTGGAATGACTCAACATTGAATTCCCAATTATTGGTTAGGAGGTTGTGTTGTGGATCGATGGCTAGTGGACCCATGTGTTGAATTAACATTGAATGAAGTGGGTGTTGGATGGAAGTTTGTTCGTGAAGAACTTGGTGGCCCAGTAGATTGGACCCTACCATAGATGTTGGAAGGAAGAGAAAAGGGTAAATGGTAGTTGGTGACAAATGAACCAATCCATTGATCCCTCACTTTCTCAATTTGGGCATCTAAATCGATATTTGTTCCCTTGGTGAAGACACCACACATGAGTCGTTGATTTATCCTGTGCAAGGATTTTCAAAAGCGTAGATGCTCTGTGTGCTATATTTTTATACCACATACACGAGGGAAGTATTTCCCGAGCGAGTTATAATTAAAGCCAATCCTTTTTTAACCTGTGTGGGAAAGATATCTATGGAGCCATGCAGAACATACACACAACCTACCTTTTCATTTCCACATAAGTGCCAACCCATATGCCCACTCATTGCTTAGTATTCATTCATATAGACCATTTGTCTCCTTGTGATTGGTCCATTAACCAACATGTGTCAGTATGATATTGGTGTAGAGGTCCAAAACAATGGAAAAATGCATTGGAACAGACCAAAAATTCTTTGGGAAGAAGTAGATTTAGAGTGTTTTGACCAGTGCCTAGTGGCCCAATGGACCTATGGATCGAAACAGATCCGTATGGAAGCTTGAACGGGGTGGCTTGATGGTTTATGGGATAGAGGATCAGTGGACCTGGCCATATCAAAGTTAATAGAAGCATGAGAATGACTAACAGGGAGATGGATAACTGATATCATGGGGTACCTCGTGGCATGGTTCCCGGTGGAATGACCCGACATTGAATTCCCCAAGTGTTGGTTAGGAGGTTGTGTGGTGGATCCATGGATGGTGGATCCATGTACCGAATCGATAATGAATGCACTGGGTGTTGGATAGAAGTTTATGCACGAAGAACTTGGTGGCCCAGTAGATTGGACCCGACCAGAGGTGTTTGAAGGAAGAGAGAATGGTAAATGGTAGCTAGTGACACATGAACCGATGGTCAGTACCATATCAACACCACTTCATTATCCATTCCAACACCACTTCATCCAAAAAAAATTGAAGGGGTCCATGTGGAAGCCACGTTAGATAGAAAGACTCACGTTGAAGAGGAAAGTGCACATAAAAATTCAGAAGGGGATAACATTTTACTTCAAGATCGAAATTAAGAAAATGAATAGTCATTGGAAGATATTAGATAAATGAATTCACTTATGTACCCATAAATTTTTCCTAATTAGTAAAGGTTATAATCAACTCATAAGAATATTATTGGTGGACTTATGAGAAAAAAAAATAGAAAATTTTTAAATTTTTCTATCCTTTTTCCATAAATATGTATACATGTTTACTATTTTTTGGTCTAACATAAATTATGTTGCATGCATAGTTTCTTGCATAATTAGGGATATAAACATATCATTTCAATATAAGAATGTAGATTTGGGAAATGGAGGAATGAAAGGGAGCCTCCAGTCATGAGAGGGAAGCCAAGGTCAAACTGCGAGTGTTGGAAATGCAAAGATAGAATCTAATGGACACATGAGAAGAGCAGAGCCAAAACATTAATAGAGACTATGAGAAGCTTGAGAATGGAACTGTAGAGTTAAAAATAAGATAATGAGAATATGATGAAATAATATAATCAGATAAATTCCTATATGATGCAAATCTTAAATCAGTTGCAAAATCAAGTTGTCAAGAATGGATCACGCTCAAGACAAGAAGAAGAAGTTATATCTAATGAAAGAAGAGATAAATACAAAATATCCATTCATTCAATAAGGGTTAGTGGTAATCATACACATCACTCACCTCCTTACTTAGGTAGGAGGTTTTTATGAATATGAGGATTCAAGGAGAAATCCAAAAGTTTCTTTTGTAAATAATCAAAGAGGAAGACATGAGTGGGAGAGTTTGCAAGGAGATATGGTGAAGCTTATGACACCATCCTTTAATGGTGAAAGAGAAATACAAGATGATGTTGAATCTTGGTTTCTTGGAATCAAGATATATTTTCAGTTACACTATAACTACTTCCCTAATCTAGTAGCGAGAATTGCCACATACCAATTGCAAGGAAATGTTTCTATGTTGTGGGATTAGTTGAATAAAGTGGATCATATTAATGATATAATGATCACTTGGAAGAAGTTAAAGAGGAATTTTCTAGACGAGTATCTTTTAGAGAACTACAATGATAAGAATATGCAAGATTTATTTGAACTTAGGTTGGGGAGCATGACCATGGGACAAAATCAAAAAAATTTCTTAGTATTGTTGAAGTATGTGATATTTATCAAGGATGAGAAGGGGAAAATACAAAGGTTTTTGAATGGAGTTCCATCATTTTAAAAATAGAAGATTAAATATTATGAGCCTAGAACTTTGAAAGAGACAATTAGAAAGGATAAGTACTTGTATGAGAAAGGAAAGGGAAGAGAACCTTTCCAAAAGTCTTGGAGGGATAAGAAGAAGGAGAAATATGATCGTAGAAAAAAGGGATTCAAACCTCCTTTCAACAAAAAAAATACTGATAAAAATCAACAAGATTAGTCTACTAAGCATGAATTCAAGAAGAAAGACTCCTTCGGAAAAAGGGGAATACCACCAATCAAATTTTGGGGATACAAAGAACATCACATGTACAAGCATTTCCCTCTCATAGAAGGCAGAATGAAGACCATACACAACTTCCAAGAGGATACTATAGTAGAATACATCCATGGTAGAAATATTCCAAGAATATATGCAGTAGAACGCCAAACCCATATGATCAAAGTGGAAGGTAAGATCATTAATTATCCTATTGTTATTTTAATTGATTCAGGAGCAAGCCATTGTTACATAAGCATAACACCAAACACATATGATCGAAGTGGAAGGTAAGATCATCAATTAGTATATTATTATTTTAATTGATTCAGGATCAATCCATTGTTACATTAATCCTAAAATAGTGGACACACTACATTTGGAGAAAAATAAGCTCAAAAAATCAAGCTTGGTTGCATAAGCCACTGGAACCAAAAGAAAGATCAATGAGACAGTGAGAGGAAGTCTAATAAATTTGAATGGAACAATTACAATTTCTAATATGAATCCCATACCATTAGGATATTATTATATCCTAATCAGAATGGATTGGTTGCACAAGCATCATGTTGTCCCAGATTGCCATAACAAGACATTTACATGTCTTGATGAAGAAGGAAAACAATGCTTTGTGAAGGGAATTCCGAGACCCATTTCTATATGGGATATTTCAGCCTTACAAGTGAATAGATGTTTTAGGAAAGGTTTTCAATTGTATGCATCCCATGTAGAGGAACCAAAAAAGAAAAAAGGGTCAAGCCTCCAAGATCTTTTTGTATTGCAAGACTTTGAGGATGCATTCCAAGAAATACCTGAATTTTCACCTAAGAGGGAAATATATTTCTCTATTGATTTAGTACCAGGAAATTCCGCAATGTTAAATACACCTTATTGAATGAGCACACGAGAATTAAAAGAGTTAAAAACGCAACTAGAAGAATTGTTAAAGAAAGGGTACATACGCCCAAGTGTTTCGCCTTGGGGAGCACTAGTATACTTTGTTAAAAAAAAAGATGGAACATTGAGGATGTGGATTGACTTTAGACAATCGAATAAAACCATGATGAAGAAAAAATATCCTCTACCTAGAATTGATGTCCTCTTGTGGAGGGGTAAGCAAGGCCCTAAGGATAGGGAATGTCATGGTGTTAACATAAACCCACTGCATAAATTCACCTATTAAGATATTTATTATAATAAGAATTTTAGTTATCCTCTCATATACAAGAAAGTGATAAAGTCCTCATAACACATTTTTTGGATTATCATTTACTTTTTTGAATATATGCATATGAAATTTTGGATTATGATTTATTTTTTTGAATATATGCATATGAAATTATTGAATTCATCGTATGTGCCTAATAAATTTTCTTTTCCAAGTATGACCAGTAAGAAATAGTGCTCGCCACTCTCTTTGAAATTAGCAAAACTACTTTGTGTTTTTTCTTTTTCATCTTCTCATCTTTTATGATAAATTAATTTTCTATTATAAATATGTTAATGTGTAAAAAACAATGTTGGGACTCTCTTTGAAATCAAAGAACCCATTGTGTGTTTTCTCTTACTCTTTTATATTTATAAAATTAAATATTAAGCCATGTGGTATGGGATAAAAGTATTTAACCTAAGGACATTGTTGTGATATATGAGTTCCTAAAATCACCATATATTTTATTCACCAATATTTAAGATTTAGTTCAACCAAAAGTAGAACAACAATCTTTAATATTTTTATTTGGGATTGAACATTTTTATTTGAATTTTTTTCTCAATGTTTAGAGGTAAAAAATATAGTGAATTCTTTGAAAAATCGTTCCTATCTTGAAATTTTGTTTTTATCCATAGAAACAAATAAGATAATAAGACAATCCTTAAAAAAATAAAAAAATCTCACCCAAAGGATTTATAATTATATTCTTTAAATGGATATACATAATAGAACAAGTAGTATACAAGCAATCATCATTCATTGATACTTTGAAAACAAAAAGGCCACCTAAGCATAGAGTATAGCATTATTCACATGTGAGGATAAGCATTGCATAACACAAAGACTTAGAAGAAATTGCATCAACATCTTTCACAATCATTCATAATAACCATAGAAATAATCAGTGCACCATAACAAACCAAATCCTTCATCTAGAACATCACTCATAACATGTTCCAAAAGTTGTAATAATTACTTAAAAAAATATCAACTCAACTATAAGCTCTCTCTAAGATTCATCAAACCCCTCAATAATTGGAATAATAAGTCAATATGTCAACATCTTATCTAATACCTCTAGTCCATGATCACCTATGCACACATTGTTACATATCATGTTTTGTGTGCTTTCGGCAAAATTATTCAAAGAATAAAACTAATAGATATATGTCCACAAAGGATCACCTAAATTGTTATTACAACATGGATTTCCTAATGTTTACTGCCTCCACAATCCTTACACTTTGTTTTCACCAAATTTATTCAAGGAATAACACTAACAACACTAACAGATATGTCCACAATGAATCACCTAATTTTTTGTTACAACATGGATTTCCTAATGTTTCCTACCTTCTTCCCTTGACTTATAGATATGTCGACAATCCTTACACCATAATCCTCACATCCATCACCTTATCAAATAGATCCAACTTGCTTATCTTTGCAAATAGATGGTGACTTGTGCAATATTATGGTCTCTTTGCAAGGGATAAGTTTACATTAAATTATTATTGGGGTGTTATCGTTTATCATGAATGGGGTTTCCCATACCATAAGAGTGAATCCCTATGGATGGAACACTAGAGGGAATACAAAGGTCTTCCATGGGAAAATCATTTGCAGAAACTAGCAGAGCAAAAGAAGGATAGGTGGATGGAGTGTAATAAGTAGAATGACCACCCATTTGAGCACTTGCTCCTGGAAAAGTGTATTCATAGGAAGAAATATTCCAACCTCCTGCCATAATAGTTATTCAAGGGATATGAATCCCACCAAACAAAAAGGGAGAATAAGGAGGCATCATGCCCCCATCCCCAAAACTAGGATTCACATAAGGAGACAGGACAGAGGATGGCAAGTGAGAAGACATGTCTAGCATACCAAAATGATTAGAGACCTAACACATGGACTGAGTATCATAATTTTCCATACCATTAAGAAACATGGAAGGATCGTCCCCATGAAATGAGAGAAAGTCATAGGGAAGGTAGAGTTAAATGAGGGAGACAAAGGGACTCCACTATGCATGATAATGACAACTCAAGGCAAGCTATAAAATCATAAGGTTAACTAATAATCAAAGAGAACACCAAAAATAATCAAACAGCCAATATGCACACAAACAAGATAAAGTGGTTGAAAGGGACCTCCCTCTCTAAAGTAGGTATGCCTCACCCAAGAGGGGCCTGAGACTCCACTGCTAAAGATTGGAGGAAACAAAATAAGTTATAAGGGCCCTCATGGGCCTAACAACCAGTCAATCGGATCCCCCTGGAGAGGTAATCCTCCATAAAGGTTGTGTGTTGTCTAACCTTATCTGATACAGCATACCTATAGAATAACCCTTGCATGTAACATATGTGGTACCTAAGTCAAACAACTAAGCAACAACGGTATAACCGATGAACATGCGAATAGTCGTAAGTCAGTTCCACCGTATGGGCAGGGTAGAAAATCTTGAAACCTTGATAGCATTGCCTCTCATGGAGGTAAGGCAACTAGAAAGATCCCCATATACAAATAGATCCCCAAAAATATATATGAGGCTAAGAAGGTATCGGGGGGATATCCCTTCAACCGAACTCACACGACCTTGTGCTTAACTCCAATGTAAGAGGAGCCTCATGATATTACCGACTATACAATGGATTTATCCACTCCCTTAGTTAGACACATATGTTAATTTAATATCCTTGGAGAATTTTACTCACAAAATCCTATTCCAAGGCACTAAATCCTAAGCTAGTTTGTGCACCCTAGAAAATAAAATCGTTAGTAATAAATTTTAAATTATAGCGTTAATTTTAAAGGCCTTTCTTACTCGAAAGGTGTGGTTGTGAAGCTAGTTATGTTATGACTCGACAAGTAAAATAAATGAATATGAATACAATGAAAAATTCTAACTTCAATTTCCAATGAATGATATGCTTCCTAAACATGCAATTTCCAATTCAATTCTACAATTATAAATAAAAATGCAATCTTTCTTTACATGCACTAAGATAAATGACAAACACTCAAGAGGTCAAAATGCCATTCAATGTAAAATGACTATTTTTTTTGTATTTTCAATATAAGAAAAATGAAAATGCAAGGACTGAACAACAACTTGATATAACGACTCTATTGTGTATAGACAGAGATAACTCAAGTAGGATATCAAGGAGAAAAACACCCAGCCCAATGTACAGGGACAATCAAAATGAAAAGATGATGAGAATGTCACCGCCAAAAAATTCAACCAAAGACATGTTTCCTGTCATTCCACAGACACTTAACAGTCACTACAGAGACCCAAAAAGACTAAGAAATCATCAAAACCTACTCAACAACCACCAAACCTAGCAATCAAGCAACAAATATTGATGTACATGACTGTTCAATGGAAAAGCATGTATGTACGCAGCTTTCATAAGGACATCATGCGTATATACGTGATTGACAAGAGAAAATCCATGTACATGTGTGAAAAACACAGCTAGGATAAGGAGATGGATGAAAGCCTCAGAACCAGAGTGAACAGAGGCTGTCAAAAAATCATACAAAAATATACTCAATATGAACGAGAGAAATCTAAGGAGAGAAACACTCCAAACCCCCAAAAAGAAGATTCAATCCCCAGTATGGTCTCCAATTTTGTTACTAGGAAAATATCTCTATGGCTGGGGGTAAACCACAACAGACAAAAATGACTGCAGAAATCAACTCCATTCTCAAGTATTCTATATAAACAAATATTCTAGCAAGACAATATAAAAGGCCTTCCTCGTCAAGGTGTTCGATGAATTCCACCGTTGAGCACTTGACCCAAAGCAATATACCTACAACTAGTCCTCAACAACCAAACAACGCAAGCATATGGTGATAATATATGATGTTAGCACATTCAATAGCATAATGCATCAACATTCATAACAAATACGCCCATGGAATAATAATTAAAATATTTGCAAGATATCAATTGGACGAGAAAAGAGTATTTCTATTAATATATAATCAACAGTAGTGAATAAGTTACAGACTTCCATGTCGGCATGGTTCAGAACCGAGAAAAAAAGTTCCTTCCAGTTGGGCCTCCACCACTTCAATCCTCCACCAAAGGCAAGCTCATATAAGAGAGACAAAGAATTTCTCAATCAGCAAGGGAAGAGCTTGGGGGCTGAACACTATGTTTAGACTTAAAGGATAAAGGGATGCAGACTCAATGTGAAGTGAATAATTCCTCCAGAGTAACTTTGCTCTCAAAGTTGAATTATTTCTCTTTCTTTCCATAGCTCGAAAG